>JARQZK010003655.1:312500-515000 GCA_030704885.1 Cynegetis impunctata
ATATATATATATATATATATATATATATATATATAACTATATATATATATATATATATATATATATATACATATCTACATAGAATACATTTATTTACAGATTTAAATTTCGGATAGTTGTGATCGCATATTTATTCATTGTTTCTATTATATAGTTTCATGTTAATAAATATTGGTGGAAAATATGTCACATGAACATGGCCCTAATGAGAATATTGTTAATTTTCTACTGAATTCTGCATAAACTTTGCTCTGCTGAAAAGATCATTATTTTAAAAAGTTTCCATTTGCTCTCGAAGTAATATATAAATACTAATATAAATAGTTCTGATTTGTTTCTTCATTTACTTATTCTCAAACGTTGATAATTTATTGCATTGCACCGGCTTTTTAATACACATAATAAATAGCAAAAATAACTCGGTCCAAACCGGATGCTGAAACTTGTAATTTTTGTAAATTCCGAAAATCGTACAATATGTTTTCGTCATTACTGCAAATATAAATTTTTGATTGAATAAATTTTAAAGAATTCAAATTGACTAAATGAGAAATATAAATCGAAAGGATTTTGTAGTTAATATTTAATTAATATCCATGGATATATCTCGATTTCGACTATTTTCAGCAATCCCACTGAGATCGACTATCAATCAGGTGGTTGATACTCGAGGTAGTTCTGAATCTTCACAACTTACAGCTACATGGTAACAGGTGATTCAGCCGGGGCTACCAGCTTGCTCTCGATGATTTTAAATATAATTAAGCTGAGAGGCATCTGCACAATATATCCAGAAATTTCAATTGCCGTACTGTCCAGGTGAAGAAATTCATTATAGATGATAATAAACTACACCCACTATAAAACGAAAGGTGAAATGTTGACTTAACAATTGCAATAATACGAATGGTCAGATTGTTTGCTTTATATTGTTCATTTTTATTGAAGTGTTTTTATATTGCAAAATTTCAACTTCTAGAAAGGTGAAATTGTATTGTAATTACCATTCCACATCAAAAGTCGACCGTGAGATGCATGATATATATGTTTATGTATATATATATATATATATATATACATATATATATTTATATATATATATATATATATATATATATATATATATATATATATAAATATATAAATAAATATATATATATATATATATTTATATATTTATATATATATATATATATTTATCTATAAATATATATATATATATATATATATATATATATCAGACCAAATGAGCTTAAATGCATAACAAAACTAACAAAATTTGGATAAATTCTGTCATTTTTTGACATTTTTGAACTTGGGGAGTGTTGTTGAATAGTTGAAAAATTAATAATATTCATTTTCATTAGGTTTTCCTTGAAAAGAAAAATGAAAACCTCGTTGTCATGTTTATAAAAAACAATATATACATATATATATATATATATATATATATATATATATATATATATATATATATATATATATATATATAGGGTGTCCCATAAATCAACGTCAAGCCGAAAACTGACAATAGGCCAAGTCGTGACAGTTATTAGAAGAATATTTAAAAAAATCTTGGTCATGTACTTTTCAAATTTTATGGATTCAAAAATAAATCTCAAAAAGTGATACCTTGTGATGATCTTTCAAGTCCTGTGACTACAAATATTAACTTTTCGTCAGTTTTTTTTCTGTGACGTTACCATGAATAACCCTTCTGTAAATTACAGTTAAAAGTTGAAACATAACTACCGCAGTTTTAAATAAAATGTTAGATTTTTGCCCAACATTGAATTCAAACTTATTACATCACCCAACTTTAACCGTGTGTAGTGTAAAAAAAATGTACTACACTATTTTGGTAAGTAACTTTAAAAGATGGCGCGTTAAGTCTGGATTCCAAAATGGTATGCCTCTTACTAATTGATACTTCTTAGCTGAGGAAAAAAAGTTATTTGTTAGTTTTAGGTGCCTTTGAAATAAAATTCAGTTGTTGGATTTCTTTAGCTATAATTTTTATTAAATCAGATTTACCAAGTTTATATTAAATGCTGGAACAGCTGCAATGCAAGCTCTACATTTCTTTAAAAATGATCGCGTAATAAGACGGGCGTATCTTCTCAAGTTGATGTATTCAGCGGTTTCTGCACTTCATTGGCGCAGCTCGTCTTAATTTTGAATTAGTTCAGAGTACACGATATCCTACATCGTACCCCAGTAAAAGAAATCTATGGGGTTTAAATCGGGTGAACGTGCAGGCCACTCCTCTCGGTGCTTCTGCAACATCGTTTGACAAAATTGCACTGTCTCTAGGTAGCAGACTTTGTACTCGTCGTACCTACATAGTATGGGTGAAACTCGTTTTTTTTAAATAGGCTATGCAGTACTTTTGGGGGCTCCTATGCTCTATTGAATTCCATGTACTGAGATACTTGGGTCTTCTTCAACTGCTTGCGGGACTTCGGCCTCGTAGGGCATTACGGGTCTTCCCTCGCTAACCATTTGACTAGGGAATCGACCCTCTGATAATGACCGATGCACATTAATAAATACTCGATGATCGGGATAACGCTCAGCATTTGGGCATCTCTCACGATACATTCTTGCTGCAGCATTGGCGTTGCATAAGCATTGTCCATAAATGAGATGCATGTTAGAGTATTCCTGTGCGGTGTATCGAGATGGCATGATAACAGACTACACAAAACACGGGATTACGATTAAAACAAGTCCGGGGTCGTCAGAAAGAGTGCAGATAAATTGAAAGCACAATGCAAATCAAGTCCAATAAACAAAGCCACAGTTGTAAGTACGAAGTCAATACAAATACTGAAGTATTGCACAATTTACCTAACGCATCCCTGTTTCGCCAGAGTGGCGTCTCCATCTGTCAGACGAAATGATGGGTCAATCCGTCTCGCTCTTAGATAAAAGTAGCGCCACTATCTATCTCTCTCACACTTAAAAAAGTAGCGTCACTATCTGTCTCGGACGCACTAGTCAAATAACGTCACTCTTCGTCTCAATCAAACTTGTATTAAATCCGGCTTCATTAAAAAGTTTTTTCTCAATTAAGAAGTAGCAATTATTAAGTGGCATACCATTTTGGAATCCAGACTAAACGCGCCATCTTTTAAAGTTACTTGCCAAAATAGTGTAGTAAATTTTTTTTACACTACACGCGGTTAAAGTTGGGTGATGTAATAATTTTGAATTCAATGTTGGTCAAAAATCTAACATTTTATTTAAAACTGAGGTAGTTAAGTTTCAACTTTTAACTGTAATTTACAGAAGGGTTATTCATGGTAACGTCACAGAAAACAAACTGACGAAAAGTTAATATTTGTAGTCACAGGACTTGAAAGATCATCACAAGGTGTCACTTTTTGAGATTTATTTTTGAATCCATAAAATTTGAAAAGTACATGACCAAGATTTTTTTAAATATTTTTCTAGTAACTGTCACGACCTGGCCTATTGCCAGTTTTCGGCTTGACGTTGATTTATGGGACACCCTATATATATATATATATATATATATATATATATATATATATATATATATATATATATATATATATATATATATATATTTATATATATATATATATATAAATATATATATATATTTATGTTATCAGAATAATTTACTATAAAATTGTCAATATGTTTTCCTTCTGAATAAAATATAAATCTGTTGATTCAATTATGGAGTTATCTGTTCAGTTGAATATCTATTGAAAACAATCACAAACGTAATAAGTGTCGGAGAGCTTCCTGAGACTGCATCGAGTTTGGTAGTTTTTTAGACCCCAAAGCTCCTACAAATTGAGTTTGGGGGTTAAAAATAAATTTTTAGATGATGCTAAAGTAGTGTTCTTTGCCGGAATAAATTGACCGAAACAATTTATGTAGTTTTTCGTGATTTTTGAAGTATTACGCACCTCCACAGCTTGAATCATTGAGTTAAAAGGTTGGAATTTAATACGTGGATTGAGTTAATATTAGAAAAGTGCCTATTGGGCATTTGTGATTTCTTTTACCGCTGAAATTTTGTGTTGAAATTTCAGTAGTATTTGGAGATTTTCGAGCAATATCACTGCGGTCACTCCAAATCAGTGAGAAGACTTAAACTTTTCAGATGACTTAGGTTGACGTAGGGGGTTTCAAATATTATCTCGCTTTGTCGAGGTAATTATGTAGAAATTCCATACGTTTTTACAGGTTTTCAAGTATTGAATTAGAGGGTTAACAATTTGTATTTACAAATAATGAGGGAAAAATACTACTCTAGTGACGGGGCCCTGCTGCTCACGCGTTTCTTAAATTCCACTTTCAACCGACTGTTGAAATATATATATATATATATACAATTTATAATTCTTGGGGGTAGGTCACTTATAATGTTGAAGAGAGTTTTTCTCTAGGTTTCAAAAATGAGAAACATCTTTACGCATTTCGGCGATTAGCCATTTTCAAATCAAAATTTATTATGTATAAACTTAAGTGAAAATTCATATATGAATTGACTACAGTAACGAAGCATTAAACGTTGAATAATTCGTTACTGTAGTCAATCCATATATGAATTTTCACTTCACTACATTAAAAGTGACCTACCCCCAAGAATTATAAATTGAATAAAACATAACAGGTAAGGAAATAATCCACTTAATATATATATATATATATATATATATATATATATATATATATATATTTATATATATATATATATATATATATATATATATATATATAGTGCTCATATTGTGTTTCTCCTGAGGAAATGTCCAATTTATGTCGAAATATAGAGAATATGACCGATTAAGTTAATTTGTCACAGACCGAATCCCGATATTCCTTCTTGAATAATTATATATATATATATATATATATATATATATATATATATATATATATATATATATATATATATATATATATATATATATATATATATATATATATATATATATATATATATATATATATATACATATATATATATATATACATATATATATATATATATATATATATATATATATATATACATATATATATATATATACATATATATATATATATATATATATATATATATATATATATATATATATATATATATATATATATATATATATATCTATCTATACATATATATATATATATATATATATATATATATATATATATTATATATATATATATATATATATATATATATATATATATATATATATATATTATATATATATATATATATATATATATATATATATATATATATATATTTATATATTATATATATATATATATATATATATATTTGAATATGTATCTGACTCATGAACCATCTTATTTATATTGTAAATAATTCTTTTATTGGGTTTTCTGGTTCAGTTTAAAACAGAAATGATGTTGAAATTGTTCTAATAACGTTTCGGTTACTATTAGAACAATTTCAACATCATTTCTGTTTTAAACTGAACCATTAAATCTAATAAAAGAATTATTTACTATATATATATAGATATATATATATATATATATATATATATATATATATATATATATATATATATATATAAATATACATATATATATATATATATATATATATATACAAATAGAGAGTAAGGAATAAAATTTTCTCCAAAAGGCGGGCTACACACGGACGTCGATGTCTTAATACATCGACGTGCATCCAAAAACGTGCAACCTGATTGCGTACACACTTACGTACAAAACCATAGTTTTGTCCAGTCTGCTGAAATGTTTAGCCAGCTGTCTGAGCAGGAGGAATATTCAGCTCTGGTGGCAGTGGCGTGTACAAAGAAAAAGGAAAATGAAAATCGTCGCCGAATGTGGTCTAAAGGTTGGTTTCTAAAACGATAAAATTTTTCACACATTCGCCTGTTAGAAAAATGGAGGTTAGAACTAGAGGACTCTCGTAATTATGTAAGGATGGACGAAGAAACCTATTCGCAACTATTGGACATGTGTATTCCATTAATAAAACGTCAAGACACAATAACTGCCGAAATTACTGCAAGAAATTACCAAGATTTAAAAAATTCACTAATTTAATATCTCCGAAAGCCTCACCACTTCTCTTCGAGTTAAAAACTTTTGCATTTTAGCTCCGAAACCCACCACGAAGGCTATTGATTTTAGCGACAGTACTTTTTGTAGCATTTGGTTGAATGATTTGCAGCTTCTCTATCAATATTTTTTATGCTTAATTTATTTTTATTTTGGTCTAAATAGTGCTTTGATTTTGTCTGCCACAAGCAGGGTAGGTACCTGGACAACTCCACAAATTCCCGGGACATTTTTCTGCAGTCAGCCATAATGATGAAACTATCTGCAAACATTGTTGGTAAATATTATACAAATTCATGAAATATTTAACTTATTATTTTAAATACCTACTGCAGTCACAAATTATTTCATGAACTTAACCGCCGCTACTGCTTTAAAAACGCACACTCCACGGTAATTTGCATCCACACGTAGAGACATACAAAAATTCAAGCCATTCAGAATACATAAACGCGGCGTTCATCCGGGTTGTGCATTCAAAAACGTGGGTATTTTTGCATCCACATTAACGTTTTTGGATGCACGTTGATGTATTAACACATCAACGCCCGTGTGTAGGGGCCTAAAGCGATACCGATGATATTGAATGAAACTCATATTGATCCATTATATACAATGGTGAATAAAATAGAACTCGCAATTTTTAGTGCCAACCAACACCTGGGGCAATATGGTAATGCAATTTAAGAGAATATGAGCCACCTGCTCTTTGCAGAAACCCCTATCATAGTCGCAACTTTCTATACATCTACCATTATGTCCGATGAAAAAAAACTTGTACCACACGATGTACTAAGTTTGGGGCAGGTGAGTCGCGATCCTTTTT
Organism: Cynegetis impunctata; assembly: GCA_030704885.1. Lineage (NCBI taxonomy): Eukaryota > Metazoa > Arthropoda > Insecta > Coleoptera > Coccinellidae > Cynegetis > Cynegetis impunctata. The sequence goes on from JARQZK010003655.1 coordinate 319,435, forward strand.
ATCGGTCAAATTCATGGAAGCCTTGTCCGGCACGTTCTGATGAAAAGGCCGTAAAAGAGAACGCAGGTGAGTCGAAACTCATTGAGGAGGTGCGAGTTAGTTCCTCGATTGCTACTTGTATAAAAAGTAGGATCACTTGCGTGAAAACAACTATAATAACTATAATAAAACCCTGCTATTAAACATTTTCAAAATATAATTAGGATTTAAGGCACGTTTGAAAATCACTAATCATGCCGGGGCGATTAGGTAAATTATACTAATGAAGATTATTTATACTTATATCAAGAACATGTGAACCATTTGCTATTCGATATACGCAAAAACAGAAGCCATTAACATTTGCTAACAAATTATAGAAACTTAATAATATATATATATATATATATATATATATATATATATATATATATATATATATATATATATATATATATATATATATATATATATATATATATATATATATATATATATATATATATATATATATATATATATATATATATATATATATATATATATATATATATATCTATATATATATATATATATATATATATATATATATATATATATATATATATATATATATATATATATATATATATATATATATATATATATATATATATATATATATATATATATATATATATATATATATATATATATATATATATATATATATATGTATATATAGGGTGTTTCCAAATAAGTGAGAAATTTTTTAGGGGGTAATTCCTTGTCGAAAATTAAAAGGGTCCAAAAAAGCTTTCAGGCCTGCCCTTACACGTTTCCAGAAATTAATGTTAATATAATTACTCATATTGAAGATTTAGAAGGCGCAACTGAACTTTTAATTGAGTACCACATAAAAATCAAAGCGAATTGAAATTTGAACTACCACATAACATAGGGGTTGTATGTTTCACCCCTTCAAAAGGTCACAACAAAATCAAAAAATATTCATAGGTAGCCTTTTTATTGATAGAATACACCCACAATATGCCATTTCTTTAACACTTCAGCGATTTCAAGAAAAAAATTTCTAAATATTTTATATATATATATATATATATATATATATATATATATACATAATTTTGTAGTTGAAAAGGATTGAACAAGATACGAGTATTTATTTTTGTGCGATGAATTTTATCAAAATGATTTATCATAAGTTTTCAAAAAAATTATTTGATTTAAATTATTGAGATAAGTATTATGATTCGAATCAATTGATTCAAATTATCCAAAGCCTCAAAATTCATTCTTCTCTTGATTAAAATTTTCGGTAGGTACATATTGGCATTTCCAGCGGCTTCCATCAGACCTAATGAGCTGAAATGTGGTTGTTTGAGGCATAATAAATCAAAATTTTGATAAATTGAGTCGAAACGAAATTTCGTTTTTAAACTTTGAGTGGTGGGGGCAACATGAGCGGTAGCAAAGGTATAAATTAATTATAAACATCATATCCGAAATTCAGCCTCGATTTGAAAAAAAACGTGTTTTGAAAGATTTTTAGATCCCCAAACTAAATAATAAAAATAAATTGAGTTAAAGGGTAAAAAATGGATCTGGAGTTGTTTTCGAAGCATAACGAAACTATCAAAATTTGGGTTAACGTGGTCCAAGTTTCGACATCTCCAAACTTTATATAAGTGAATTGCGGGGAGGTGCATAAGCAGAAATCATTTAAATCGGTGGAAAACATATCTGAAGTTCAGCCTTCTAGGAAATTTTGTTAAATCTATCACTAGCGGTGTCCCCCAAGGTTCTGTTCTAGGTCCTGTCCTCTTTATAAATTATATAACGTATCTGAAGATCAGTGGAGAAATTACGCTTTTTGAAGGTGATACGAGTATTACTTGGAGCAATCCTAATTCTGCGACGCAGCACTCTGAAATGACAATTGATCTTGGATTGATCATGTCCTGGTCTGATGCAAATTTACTTTGCTTCAACGTAGATAAAACCGTCGCCTTGTTTTATAGAGATAACTCCCAGGATCTATTCCTGCAAAACTATGCCATTAAAATAGTCGGTTCTGTCAGATTTTTAGGCCTCTTTATCGACAAAAATCTCAAATTTTCACAGCATGTGCATGTCTTAGCTAAAAAATTATCATCGGCCTGTTTCGCCATTAAATCCATCTCAAGTGAATTAGATAAGGCATCTACAAGAATTGCCTATTTTGCATTGTTCGAATCTCATCTTCGTTATGGTCTTCCCTTCTGGGGGTTCATGTAATTCTTCACAACTTGACACCATTCTCAAATTGCAGACGAGAGCAATTCGTTACGTGTTTGTACTGAAAAATAGGGCTCATTGCAAATCTTATTTGAAGAAAAATGGAATTTTGACGCTTCCTTCTTTATATTTACTTGAATCTGTGTGCTTGATTCATAAGTATTTTCATGCCGTACCTTTGGTGTCACAGCACGGGTATCCCACCAGATCTTCGGGACATCATGTTCAACTCCCTATTCCTTCCTCTGAGTTAACAAAATAGTCCATCATTTATAATGCTAAGAAAATTTACAATCACCTTCCAGAGGAATTAAAATCTATAACTTCCTTGACCAATTTTCTAAAATCTTATTTTCTTGATAGACCTTATTACTCTATAGAGGACTACTATTCTGAGCACTGATTGATCGATATGACCAAATTGAATAACACAGGCATCAGCTTCGATTGAGGAGGATTTATTGTAAAGTTTGTAGGTATATATTCTTTATGGAAATGTGGTGTGATTTTTATTTCTAGGTATTACATTGTTTAGTTTGTATATTTTTTGATTGATGTGTGTTTATTTTATAAAAACTTTATTTTATATAAACTTTTTTCCAACCTCCGCCATTTTTACGTAGATTTCTTGATTTTTATGGTATTTGACAATTTGCGCACCTCCATAGCTGTTGCATATTAAGCCAGAGGGTTGAGATTTAAAACGTAAATTGAGTTGACGTACAATGCATTGTGATTTTCTTCTGTTTTCGTCAACCGCTGCCATTTTAATGTAGAAATTCCAGTTATTTTTGTACACGGGCTATGACTATTTTCCGTTTAAACACAATTCGTGGTAGGGCTAACCATCATGATTTTCGCTATTTAATTCACACATATTTGGCGTATCTTCTCTATGAGGGGAAAATTCGACATCAGTGATAGCGCACCGCTACTCATGCGTTTTTTGTATTCAACAGAAACTCCACCCCGCTGAAGTTGATAGGGATTCAAACATTATATTTTAATAATCTATTTTTATATTTCCAATCTTGATAATCTTGGAAAAAACATAAAAGAAATTTGCATAATTTCGTAACGCTGGCTAATTTTTCAGTTAATATTAGAAGTACTTGTACAAAAATATAAAGTCACCATTAAAAGACATTCTCTTCAAAAAGGTTTTTTCCACAATTGCAGATTCGTTATAATATCTTGGTGTGTACTGCCTCAAACAAACTTCGTTACCCAAAGTTACCCGAACCGGAACCGAAAACCAACTTCCGTTTGCCCATTCGGTACGTTTATTTAACGTTCGCGTTTCATGATGGATATATCATGTATCTTCAACAGAGCAGGCTTTCGTTTCATCACGAGGGGCCATAACTAAGTACCATATTTACAAATCACGAACCAAAAGTAAAGTCAAAAAAAGTATGTAAAATTTCTAGTTGACCTAACTCGACAACAAGGAAAGTAGTTTGATAATTTTTCATTCACCATAATAGTGAATAATAGAATACCAAGAAAAAAAAAAGATTCGATCTTCCCAGATCTCATCAGTGCTGTACTATCGACATAGAGCATGTGTGACCTTTTCAGAGGCCGGGCCAAACATTTGAAATAAGATTTCCCGCCGGGCCGCACAATCAGTTTTTTGTTGGTAATTTAGAAGCAAACGAGAAAAATATATCTTATTTGAAAAAAGGAAAACAGAACAGAAAGAAATATACGTATTTTTTATAATTACGCACAAGAAAATTAAACTTTATAATTTTAGTGTGACATTTTTTGGCAGAACTTAGTTCATTAATGTTGATCTCAACTGAGGTCGTAGCTAGACGCAAACAGTTTTCCAAATGCTCATCGATAATTCGGGTTCTCTCTTTGGATTTGATGTGCTTCATACGACTAAAAAGCTGTTCACACACGTGAGTGTTTCCGAATAGAGAAATCATAGCCAGAGCATGTTGGTGAAAGCGGGCTACACACGGACGTTGATGTGTTAATGCATCAACGTGCATCCAACGTTCGAACAAAACCATAGTTTTGTTCGAAGAAGAATGTTTAGCTCTTGTGACAGTGGCGTGTACTTATGCTCTTGAAAAGAAAAATAGAAATAAAAATAAAGATTAACCGCAACCACTGCTTTAAGAATGCACAAACATCGGTGAATCGCCTCCACACGTTGAGAGATGCACGTGTTCATTTGAATGCGCATTTAAAAATTCAAGCGATTCAGAAAACATCAACGCGGCGTTCATCCGGAGTGTGCATTCAAAATCGTGGGTATTTTTGCATCCACATTAACGTTATTGGTTGCACGTTATTGGATGCACGTTGATGTGTTAAGATATCAACGTCCGTGTGTAGGGGCCTATTTAGCCGGATATTTTTCCTTTCCAAATATGTTTTGTAGAAATCTTCTAAGCCAACGTCATGTAATTTTTCCTTTAACTGTGCATCACAACATATTTCACTACTTTCTATTTGTAACGTACCTGGTAATGAATTCACATCTACGGTGAACTGCGTTGCAAATGCAGAAAAAAGTACACGATGTTTTTCAAAATCTCGAAATCGGGTTTGAAATTCGAGCTTCAAGTTGAAAATCAAAGAAGCATATTTATCCGCCGACGCCTGTGTAACATCTGGTTGCTCTCACAGTGTAGGGAAGTGAGTAAAGTTTTTTTGTGGAAGCTGTTGTTCCCAAAGCGCAAGTGTCATTTGAAATGAGGAGATAAGATCATGCATGTCATTAATTAAATGATTTTTCCCTTGTAGGCGAGCATTAACGTCATTTAAGTGGCCTGTTATATCGACCAAGAATGCAAAGTCTCAAACCCACTCCTTATCTTCAAACTTTGGGATTGTTTTTAACTTGCGCTCGCACGAGCTGTATCTTGTATCACTCCGCGCATTCGCAATGCACAACCTGGACGCAAGACGTAGCGAGCGCTTTTTAAAATCCACACAAATATGTTATTACTTCTGAGTTCGAATATAGAAAATATTTTTCGGCAGTTTTATGTAAAAAAATTTGACATTATTGATCATATGACTCAGGGCCAGCAAGTTGTCCCTCGGCGAGCCGCGGGTTGGCCACCCTTGACATAGAGTGTTTCCTATCATTGTTGGCACAGCGGTCTTTATTACTAGATCTCATCTGTGCTGTACTCTCAACATAGAGTGTTTCCTATCAATGTTCAATGCTGGCACAGCGGTCTTTACAAGTCGCAGAATAGTTGTTATGGATAAACCTTCTTTTCTCATCGGCGCCATTTTTATGTATTGCTTTCTTGTCAAGATTTGCGCATCTCAACAGTTCATCCAGATTGAGCTCAGATGGTTGAAATTTCTTACGTCGATTGATGTTAGGGAAGTGCACGGTGGAGGTTTCAATCATTTTTTTCAATACCGCCATTTCAATATATATATATATATATATATATATATATATATATATATATATATATATATATATATATATATATATATATATATATATATATATATATATATATATTTCACATTTTTCGTAGTTTATGACGTTTCGCGAAACTCCAGAGCTTCTGCTGATTGAGTAAAAGGATTGAAATTTAAAATGTGGATTGAGAAGATTTGTTTGTAGTTTTTACGCAGATCCACAGCTTCTGCTGATTGAATTTGAGGATTCAAATTTAAACGTAGAATTAGTTGCAATTAGGAAATTGCACAATTGGGATTGCAAATGATTTATTCTATCGGCAATTTTGTATGTTGAAATTTCCAGCATTTTTGAAGATTTTCGAGTTGAGCGCATCTCAACAGTCACTCCAAATTCAATTGGATGGCTGAGATTTCTACGTGAATTAATTTCTTATTAAAAAAGAGCTATTTTGGTTGCTAAAGTATTTTTTCTCAAAGCCGCCATTTTAATTGAGTAATTAAATGCATTTTTGGAGATATCCATCCAAGGTAATAGGTATGTATCTCTTCAGCACCTCCAAATTGGCTTATGGGTTAAATAATCTGTATGTTAGAAGAACAAAAATGAGTACTCCGACAGAGCTCAGCTGCTCACTTTTTTTCAATTTATTTTCATTTTCAGAACAAAAATAATTTTTTTTAATAAGTATATTTAAGTTACACAAAAATTATTATAACTTTCGAGATAGTTTCGTTTGTTACTAAAAATATTTTTAGTAGATAAATTTTTCAAGATTTATTAAAATAACGAACGCTCTACAGTCCGGTTTTTTTCAAATATTTTCATGACAAAACACTAAAAAAAATTACTCCGATTTTCATTAATAATAATTAAATATCGTCGTTAAATATATTGAAGGAAGTATTTAAGTGTTTAACTAAAATTTAATATGATTTTTCAAAACTTCAATTCACCTGATTATGACAATCTGATAAGTCTAATAAATAGAAAATTACTAGGTTTCACATTTATAATAGATCAAATTTGGAAGTAATTGTTACCTATAATCAAAATGATAACCTTACTTTATATTATAATCAAATAATTTAATATTGATAGCATCAAAATATTATCGCACTGAGTCCATCCCTGAAGCCATTTCCGAAGTAGTTTATATCAAAGCCTTACCACTTACGCGATATTTTTACCTGATGCTCATTATTTATTCCCCTTTTCGGAAGAGAAAGTGTGCTCGTCCGTCTAAGGCAACAATATCCACAATCGGACAAGGGATCACCTGGACGAAAATGTGCATTTCAATTTCACCCCTATATTTATCATTACTTTCGACCCCCTTCAATATAACTTATAATTCACATTCAGAAATACTTTTCATCTTTAAATTTTTATCACCTGGACCTAGGGCGGAGGTGGGTGTCGAGTTGTTCTAAGTGAATAGTATCGGAATTGAGTTCAAAACATATTTTCACTCTTTCCCGATGAACAGATGTGTAAAATATGATTATCAACTTTTGGAATACAAGCAACATTAAAAGTAACGAAGACTATAGGTTGTCAATGGTTAAAAGTCTATCGAAATTCATTAAATTTTCAAGTTTTTGAATGTTATGTGTTTTAAATTGGCAGCATGAACGTAAACAATGAGTGTATAAAATGAGGAAAAGGCAAGTTTAGTATTTTAAACTAATTATTTCTTAAATATTCAATTTAATGATAGAATTTTAGCTTTCTGTACTCCTTATATAAACTGTATGCCAAATCCAACACTCTTCCGTGCGCGCAATGTCGTTAAAATGGAGCGAAAGTTTTCTCTTCACATATCAAAATATATAGATTCCAGAAGACAATTGAAATAAAATGATTTAACACAGATCCAAAAATATTTGTTGGTGAAATTGAATAAAATTAAGGTTGCTAATCACTTGATGAAACATCTTTAAAAAAATTGTGTATTGAAATAAATTACTCCCTCAAATCATATTTACTTATATACATATATATATATATATATATATATATATATATATATATATATATATATATATATATATATATATATATATATAATATATATATATATATATATATATATATATATATATATATATATATATATATATATATATATATATCATCATCATCATCATATGCAGCTATGGTCTACCGTTAAGTACGGTGCAGCCTCCTCGCATATCCTTCCTTCATTCCTGCCCATGTATTACGTTGTTGAGCAGCTTGATACCAGTTTGTTCCTGCTTCTTTCCTGATATCATAATCCCATCTTATATTGGGGCGCCTCTTTGGCCTTTTGACGCCTCTTGGGTAACACTGTGTTGTCCTTATGGTCCATCTATTGTCGGTCCTTCTCGCTAGGTACCCTGCCCATTGCCATTTGAGGGATTTTATTCTGTGGATGACGTCTATTACCTGGGTCTTTCCTCTAATCTACTCTATTGTCTTACGGTCCCTCTTTGTTATGCCGAACATACACCGCTCCATAGACCTTTGGGCAACCTGGAGTTTCCTTATGAACTCTTGCTTTAGTGCCCAGGTTTCACAGCCGTACGTCATGACTGGTATTATCAGCTGATCGAAGGCTCGCTTCTTCAGGCGGAGTGGCATTCTTGATTTAAAGATGATTGAATTTTGTCCGAATTCTTTCCATGCCAATTTTATTCTTCTGTTGATTTCCGGAAGTAGTGAACTAGACTTATGTATTAATTGTCCCAGGTATATGTATTCGTCCACTACTTCAAGTATGGTATCGCTGACCGTGATATCGTGATTTTCTACCATTTCATTGTACATGACTTTCGTTTTACTCAAGTTCATCTTTAGGCCTACTTCATTGCTCACTATGTTAAGGCTCGTTGATCTGTTGTTGTAGTTCTTCAGGGCTGTTCGCGATTAGGACAATGTCGTCAGCGAATCTTAGATGGTTCAGATATTCTCCATCTATCTTCAGACCTCTGCCGTTCCTGTCCAATTTTTGGAAGATGTTCTCCAAGGTGGCCGTGAAGAGCTTCGGAGATATTGGATCTCCCTGTCGGACTCCTTTGCTTGTAGGGAATTCTGGGGTTCCGTCGTATATACTTACTCTAGCTCTAGCATCTTTGTATATGTTGGCCAGAGTTTCTATATACTGACTGTCGAGACCTTGATGGGTGAGGGCTTCAATTACTGCTTTGGGGTATATCGAGTCGAATGCCTTCTCGAAGTCTATGAAGGCTAGTGCTAATGGTAGCTCGTATTCTTTTGTTCTACTGATTACTTCCCTAAGCGTGTGGATGTGGTCAATTGTACTGAAGCCACTTCTAGAGCCAGCTTGTTCCCGTAGTTGTTCATCATCTAATATTTTCTGTGTTCTATAAGTGATGATTTTTGTGAAGATTTTATAGATTACCGGCAGTAGGCATATTGGTCTGTAGTTCCTTATATCTTCCTTACTGTCCTTCTTGTGAATCAGTATTATGTTTGCGCTGTTCCACTGCTGCGATATTTTCCGTGTTCTTAGGCAGTTGGTGTAGATACCTGCTAATATCTTCCAGGTTTTCTTACCCGCATATTTCAGCATTTCTGCAACTACACCATCGTTTCCTGCTGCCTTGCCGTTTTTCAGATCTTTCAGCGCCATCTCCACTTCTTCCATGAAAACTTCTGGGACATGATCTTCTTGTTGTGTCGTTACTTCTTCCACCATATTTTGTGGGGCCTTATATAGCTCACTGTAGAATTTGGTGACCAGATCAATTATCTTTTCTTTACTTGTAACTCTGAAGTTACCTTCCTCCAGTGCAATTATCTGTCTCTTTCGTATCACTAGGGCTCTCTTTGCCTTCTTATAACTATTTCTGTTTTCGATTGATCTCTCCACTAGTCCTTCGTTGTATCTTTTTGTCTTACTTCATTTTCTTCCGTATGGTCTTACACAATTCAGAGTACTCAATTCTGTCTCTGCCTGTAGATCTCTTCATTTCTCTACGCTTTTTCAATAGTGCCTTGGTTTCTGCAGAGAGTTGCTTATGCTGGTTTGTTTCTCTTGGACCTCCTATTTTCTTGGCACAGTTCAGGACGGTCTCCATCAGTTGCGAGCTGTCGTCTTGCCCCTGCAATTTTTCATCCAGTAGTCTCTCATATTGTTCGGAGTTCTCCTTCAATTTGCTGGCGTCCACTCCGCATGCCATCGGTTTCTTGACTAGCCTCATTCTTTCCAGTTTTGTGTTCATATATATATATATATATATATATATATATATATATATATATATATATATATATATATATATATATATATATATATATATATATATATATATATATATATATATATATATATATATATATATATATATATATATATATATATATATATATATATATATATATATATATATATATATATATATAAATTAACTATATTAAGAGTGTCAAGTTTATGATTTAAATCATAAAATTCACATGAATAAAGTAAGAATTTTAAAAACCGAGAATTACAATAAAAACTAATACATGAAAGGATTGAAATAAGAAAAACTGATAATACGATTAATAAGAAAAGTGACACACAAACATTGAGTAATATCTACAGCTATTTGTTGGAGGTGAAACGTGGCGGAAGCGGTGAAAAAATATTGAATGAGCAGGAAGAAGAAAATGGATATTGATTGGTTGATATTTGATATTCATCTGTGATAATGACATGTTGGTCAAAGGTGAGGTAGGTTATGATATTGTTTTCAATATAAAGGAAAGATTTTTCAAAAAATTTGAAAAACTTGACATAAAACCGAATTATGAACGAATGTATGTTGTCAAATAATGCTGTTGTTACGAAAATGATTAACCTCATTTTTGGTAATCGCATATTGAGTGATGTAATTGTATTCGAGTTTATTTATGTGAAATTTTTGTATTTTAGAAACCGTGAAGAAGCAATCGAAATTTTGCAAAAGCTTGGTTAGAAAAAGAGTAGTTCCTCCCACAAATTCCCCTTGAGTCGTTAAACCCTTAACTTTACTAGATACTAATAACACAGACTCATTATATATATATATATATATATATATATATATATATATATATATATATATATATATATATATATATATATATATATATATATATGTTTCAAGGATATTGCAGTTAAAAACATTTAAAGAATTTTACTATTAAGAATATTTCCAATGTTTCGACCATACTCGTCTTTTGTTCGAGGTAAAATAGATTAAAATAACTATAATCAATACAACAGCATACACAAAAATACTCTTATTTAAAAAAAGCCAATGTTCTGATTTTACAGAAGAATGTAACCATATTTTATTCAATAACTAATATTGTTTTATGTTGGTGTTGTGATATAGACTACAATTGATTTAATATATTTAAGCGAAAATATATGTGTATATTTATATGTATGTATTATATATATATATATATATATATATATATATATATATATATATATATATATATATATATATATATATATATATATATATATATATTCATTGCACTATAACTAGACAACAAAATTTCAAAATAAATATGAGGATTATTGCAATGTGGATTGCGCTGCTACATGTATAGTAAACAAAAAACTTGAATAATACTATGATCGTTTCAACACGAGTGACTGTACGATTAATTTGCATCGAAATGCTATCGGCAGCAGAAAATGGTAACGAAGTGGAAAGACTACAGCAACAATGCCACGTCCCCTATATGTATTGGAATGATGGGTTTCGAACAGAACAATCTTCGTCCGCAGAGGGTGAATTCCGCTTAGTCTAGTCAAAGTTACGATGCGCTTCGCTCATTTTCAGCGACGTGCAAATAGCGAGGAGGGTAAAAGGGACATCCGACGAAGGGAACGTGTGGCGTACGACAGCTGGCACGTGGCCGCCCCCAAAACTGCAATAACTGCGCCCAGACAGACAAACACGCGTGCCAAAGTATCTAATTATGAGATACGACGGAAGACAAACATAATGAGATACACAACTTCCTGTAAAAAGTTGTGTTCAGGAAGCGGCGCCTCGTTTTAATGTTTAACAATACTCGTTTGTTCATGTTCAACAATACTTTATAATTTCGAAAATTAACGATATGAGCCGACGATAGCTTCTCAGACAAATTATCATATAGCTAACTCAATATTGAACACAAAAATAATAATATATAGATTAGAATGAAACGCGATATGAAATGCTACTACCCTGACGAAGTCTCGAATTCTGCAATGTCCTACATCATTTTTACCACAGCTTCTAATAAATATATTTCGAAATAATTCATATATTATCAACCAAATATCAAAAATAGCAGCGTAATATTTTAAAAGCATATTTGTTGACAATATCAATTCTATAATCCTGCAGAAGATGATATTATATATATATATATATATATATATATATATATATATATATATATATATATATATATATATATATAATTTTATATATATATATATATAATATATATATATATATATATATATATATATATATATATATATATACAGGGTGTCCTGAAATGATGAGCAAAAAATTCAGGGGAGAATTCTAGACCGAAAATAAATGGTACATCTTCATATAAATTTTTTCGAAAATTGATTATTAACGTAGTTACAGGGTGTTAAAGTTAGATTTTATTTACAGTTTTATTGCTCTAAGTTTTGCCACGCTCATAATATTTCGACGAAATCTCGTATTTGCGGCTTTATCGGGACGAGGAAAACAAATTTGCCTACCGCATTCTCGCATTTTGTAGAGGGCGCCACATACGAGCCTATACTTTCATTTAAATGGTCCCAACTTTTTTGTGTTACACTGTATACGACTTTTGACTGAATATTTTCATTCTCCTAACCTTTCGACATGGAAATAAAATAACATTGCTTGCATGTGATGAATACGAAATCATTTTAATTTATTTTCAACCTAAACATAGCATCCTTTGGAAACGTGCGCTATGGTTGCTGTAGAAATATGTTTGAGGAGAATTAGTTTTGATAGATAGTAATTTTGTTCGAGTTCTTTTGTAATAATTGTTGTTATAAAAAAAATAATGATGAATAACAATTACTCTAACGCGGAGTTGCATTACTATTACGGTTTAGCTGCAGGTAATGCTCTTGCAGCACGACGTTTGTATCGTGAAGCATTTCCAAATAGACACCTACTCCAATCGCGGATGTTCAGTACTATCCATCGAAGACTGGGAGAATTTGGATAGTTCAAAACTAGAATTTTTGATGTAGGCCGACAACGGAATACTAGAACAGCAGAAGCAGAAGTTCGTATTTTGAATTCGATACAGAATAATCCCAATGCAAGTGTTAGAAAAATTAGTTTCCAAGAGGGCATTCCCAAGAGCTCCGTACATGAAGCAATACGCGAACAAAACCTTTACCCGTACCGCTACCAAAAGGTGCAATCGCTATCTGCCGAGGATCCTGCTGCTCGTGTGAATTTATGCAATATCATTAGAATACTCCATAATGGAGATCAAAATTTTGTTCGTAATATATTTTTCACGGGCGAAGCTGGATTTGGGCATGATGGCTTGATAAACCTTCATAATGAGCATTTTTGGTCTGATGAGAATCCTCACTTATCAATAGAGCGTGGTTACCAAAATAAATTTTCCGTCAACGTGTGGGCTGGTATTGTGGGGGACTACTTAATTGGGCCACATTTTTTTCCAAAAAGACTCAATGGTGAAGTTTACTTGGATTTTTTAAGAAACCACTTACCTATTTTGTTGGAAGATGTACCACTCGGATTGAGAAATGCAAAGTGGCTGCTTCAAGATGGCGCGCCACCGCATTATAGTTTAGCGGTCAGGTAATTCCTAAATGATACTTTTCCTGAAAGGTAGATAGGACGCGGTTGTTTTGTGCAGCTTCTAGATCCCCCGACTTAAACCCAATGGATTTTTTTTTTGGGGCTACCTGAAGACGCTTGTATACAGGACACCTGTGAATAGCGTCGAAGAGCTGAGAGGAAGAATTGTTGCCAATTGTGAGGTAACAAGGCAAAAGGAAGGAATATTCCATAGAATTCGTCGGAATTTTTTAAGAAGAATTAATTTATGCATTGAAGAAGGACGTCACTTTGAACATTTGATATGAATGTTTAATTTTTGCTTTCGTTAACCTTATGATTTTATCAATAAATCATTGTTTCTTTGTACGCTATTTTTTTTTTAGTATTCATCACTGACCAACACCTGCGTAATAACAAATTTTCAAAAAATTACAAAGTCTCAAAACTAATTTTCCCCAAACTTGTTTCCACGGCAACCATAGCGCACGTTTCCAAAGGATGCTATGTTTAATGTTGAAAATAAATTAAAATGATTTCGTATTCATCACATGCAAGCAATGTTATTTTAGCGATAAGATTTATCGAAACAAAAGTAGTATACCTTTTTCATGTTAGAAGGTTAGGAGAATAAAAATATTTAGTCAAAAGTCGTATACAGTGTAACACAAAAAAGTTGGGACTATTTGAATGAAAGTATAGGCTCGTATGTGGCGCCCTCTACAAAATGCGAGAATGCGGTAGGCAAATTTGTTTTCCTCATCTCGATGAAGCCCCAAATACGAGATTTTGTCGAAATATTATGAGCGTGGCAAAACGTAGAGCAATAAAACTGTAAATAAAATCTAACTTCAACACCAAAAAATGTGTTTGACTTTATGTTCAAGGAGATGGTAGAATCCAATACATGTTTGGCCCTGGTTCGAAATGCTGTGAATGCTAACAGAGTTACTTTTGTGGACTATATCACATTTATCTATTTGTTTAATGTGATTGTCAATAAAAATAAAACTAGAACCTTCTTTATCTACTTTCTTTGTCTATTCTAACAAAATAGTGTTCTGCCAAAGTCATAGGGGCCCCATTATCCTAATATGCTCAGGGCCTCCAATAGGTTAAAGACGGCCCTGTATATATATATATATATATATATATATATATATATATATATATATATATATATATATATACTATATATATATATATATATATATATATATATATATATATATATATATATATATATATATATATATATATATATATATATATATATATATATATATACCGGGTGTCCGTTTCCAGAGCTCCACCATGGGATTATGGGATCTCAGTTGTTATAAGAGATACGAGGTCGGTTAAATTCTAGTTTTTGAAAGATTGAAAGGTAACTGAAGTTTGTAATTTTCGTGTTTATTTTTTCAATCGAAAACCATAGGATCTAGAAGGCTTTAATTAGGACGTTCTTAAAGCACTTTTTTACAGGGAATCTAAATCTGTCATCGTATTCACCGATTCTTGATGCCTTTTTGGTTTTTCTTATATGTAAATTTTGCATTTTTGTAAATTATTGTTTTTCCTTATTACAAAGATATACCACACAATATGATCGAATCTTACATGCTGTTCAAAATTAGAAAGTACCCGTTTTGCGAAACAACGCCAACAATTTTATTTAACAAAGGAAATTTTGACTAATGAAAACAATTTACACGTCTATTGAATAAAAAGTCAAAAATCTGCGTACAGCTGTTTCGATATTATTAGATCTCTCTAGTGCAGCTTATTTGACTCGAAGTGAATTAACAAATTTTCAATTGTTCCCCAATACAAATCGCTAGCTGCCTACAATATGGATAACAACCCATAGCGCCATCCACCAAGATATTGGAAACCAACAATTCACTGTTTGGATCAAAAATGCAGAATTCCGCCATTAGAACAAATACCTACATACTTCCTGATGAAGATGTCTACTCTGCAATAGTGCGTATGTTTATTACCGCCTTAATAGGCAACACACAATACATTTATAGCATATTGCATATTGCCAATCGTAAAATGTTTACATTTTTTCAATACATTCGAAAATGGAGTACACTTCATCAGGTCGCAAATAGCATTTTTTTCTTTCCGATCAAATATTGTGTGTGTATATATATATATATATATATATATATATATATATATTTATACAAGGAGTATTGCCGTAACTTCTAACTTATAAAAGGTTATATTGGGCACTCGGCATATATATATATATATATATATATATATATATATATATATATATATATATATATATATATATATATATATATATATATATATATATATATATACGAACAATAAAAAAACTTGATCACAAAAATATTTGGAAAAATTTAACTGCGATTGCAATTTCGGTCACTAGACTATCATTCGGGAAGATTGAGTTGAGAACTAAATCCATAATTATAGATTGGAAGCTTACGGGTGAGGAAGATTTACCGAAATAGACAAGAGCAACATATTTCAAGAGGGGCTAATCGAAGTGGGTTTCCCAAATTGGTGCAATAAAATGTTCTTAGAAAATCATTATTGTTTGAATAAACTAAATATAGGAGAATATATCCAGTCAATCTGGTCCTTCAGCAAGATATCGTCTTTTGCATTCTGATTCGAGTTTGAAAATTTCCAATGATGCTAAGTAAGTTAGTTTGGTCCTGGAAGTTATCTATTTGTGGAAACGGCTGGTGGTTTTCAAGGCAATGATTTGAAAACGTTGATTCCGTTTTATTTTTCAAAAAAAATTGTTTGTGTTCTTTGAATCTTGTCTTGATATACACCCCTTTACATAGAGGACACATCAACATGTACACTCCTGAACTTTCAAATTTTGAAGTGATATCTTTGGCATTGCATAAAGATTTTGTGAGTTTTGTATCAGGATTGGAAGCAATTTTAGTATTACATTTAGTTATGTTAGAGAGACATATATATATATATATATATATATATATATATATATATATATATATATATATATATAATATATATATATATATATATATATATATATATATATATATATATATATATATATATATATATATATATATATATATATATAAATATATATATATATATATATATGTATATATATGTATATATATGTATATATATATATATATATATGTATATATATATGTATATATATATATATATATATACATTTTTCTTTGCTGACTAGTTAGGATGCAATTAGGATAATAATATTTGGGTATAGCAGCAAGCAAAACGTGTACTCTTATAACACTATATCGACAATGACTATATCACTATTCGAAAATGATTATTGTCATCTTCAGGGAAGTGTGTCTTTGAGAATGATTGCAAAAGATGTAAAAATCGAGATACAGCATTATTGATTTCTATAAAACATTATTGATCGAGAACACAAAATGTGATGATCATCAACTAACATTATAAGTTAAAATGGTCACAATAAAATAAAATATATAATAATTGTGTTCTGTTTTATTTTATTGTGACCATTTTAACTTATAATGTTAATCTATATATATATATATATATATATATATATATATATATATATATATTTATATATTTATATATATATATATATATATATATATATATATTATATATATATATATATATATATATATATATATATATATATATATATATATATATATATATATATATATGTTTGTGTGTGTGTGTATTATGTAAATATCAGACATAAAAAAATTGATCCAAGAAGTCTAAAACAGATTTTTAACAAACATTCCCGTCCCCCCTCCTACGACTGAAGGCATGTTTGTAAGAATGAGGACCAAGACGTACACTGAAAAATTGTATATCCAAAATATCTTCATACACTGGAAAGTTTTTGTCTTGCTTCTTATGTAAAGATTTTGATGGCTTTATAAAAAGAATCAATTCTCAGTGACTTTCACCAATTTTTAAATAGTAGATTTGCTATTAATTGAAAATTCCTCTTTATGTTTCATACTTATTGTATTGATATATTTAAGTAAAAATTCAAAGATTTAAAGCTACATGAAAATGAATCTAATGACAATAATAGTAACATTGGAAATTAACAATTATATTCATTTCGAGCATCTTTTCTCTAAAATTTCAAAGTTAATTTTATTCATACGTATTATTTTTTACATTACTAGCCATCTCCATAGTCGCTCAAAGACTAGAGATGTTTTATGCGACGTGATGAGAAGTACTCAATTTTCAAATGTATTGAACAAGAGTTATCATGGACTATGGCAGGGGTCTCCAAATGAAGGACCGCGGTCCTCATCCGGACCGCCGACCCTTTTTGTGCGGACCGCGGTCCTCATCCGGACCGCCGACCCTTTTTGTGCAGACCGCGACAACACAGCAACTTGCGCTACAGAGTACATAATTGAATAAAACTGTATCCTCCTCTTTGACGGCCGCCGCGACGACCACGTGTTGTGCGGACCGCGATGGTCACTTCATTTCTTAAAACGGACCACGAGCGAAACTAATTGGTGACCCCTGGCCTGGACTATGGTATTATAGGCATAATGCAATAACTGTATCAAGTGTTGCCTATTAAGGCAATGGTTATTTGTTGTGTATTATGTGTTGCTTATTTAGATGACGATATAGGTAATGCATTTTAATGGTGGACTGTATGTCCGCCCTACGGTGGAGTTTAGAACTAGAAACTGATTTTTCTGTAGATTACTTCCGGTCGATTCGGTTTCAACCAAGATTAATTTATTATTAACTTATTATATATATATATATATATATATATATATATATATATATATATATATATATATATATATATATATATATATATATATAGGTACATATATTTGGTCTGATAAGAGGCCACTGTAGATGCCAAAAAATATGTTGGCATCTACAACGGCCTCCATCAAACCAAATAAACTGAAATATGAAGTAGCTCTTGAGGCAAAAAGAACACAATTAGAGTAAATTCAATCAAAATGTTGACATCTTCATAGTTTGGACTAGGGAGTAGCGGTAAATCAGTGGAAAAAAATTTAAAAATTAATTATGAACATATTCAAAGTTAAGAATTCTAGGGCTTTTTGGAGTGGATGGAGCTGAAAACAAACGCTGAAAAAAACGGTTATTGAACGTTTTTTGCACCCCCAAACCCTCTCCAAATTGAGATATGGGGTTTGAAATATTTTTAAGCGGGCTAAGTTTAATCCACGAAGTGCCTTTTGGAGACATACTTTTCTCTGACCACCGCTGTTTTTTCATGGTTTTTGAGATTTCGCGCAACTCCACAGTTTCTGCTGATTGAGTCACACTTAGATGGTTGGCATTGGGTAAGTGGTTTGACTGGATGTTGTGGAACGATCCACTGAGAGTTTTACACATTTCCTTGACCACCACGAAATTTATGTTCAAATTTTTAGTGCTTGTGTGGATTTTCGGGCGTTGCGCATCTCTGCAGCCACTCCAAATTTAGTTAGATGGCTGAAAGTTTGTACGTGAATTCCGTTGGTTGAGGGTGCTATTTGGTAGTTTCAAATATATTCTCTTAACGCCGCAATTTATATATAGAAATATTATGCCTTTTTGTAGGTTTTCAAGCTTTGTGCGTCTCTTCAGCTCCTCCGAATAAACTTAGACGGTTATAAATATGAATGTAAAAAGAACGAAAATAATGGAAAAATACCACTTTAGTGACTGAGCTCTGCAGCTTATGATAATAATAAAGTACTTGACAAAAAAAATTTGCGATATCAGGGACTATATTATCTCACGTCTAACCACTCAAATGACAGCTGACGATTGTAAGAACTATAAGAGTGAGATAGACAAATGCTATTTTCATTAGGGTAGTCCCACATAAACAGAAGCCAAAGATACACGCATGCCTAAAATACTACATTTTGTTTCGAAGGACAACTGGTGAAATGAATGGGTATCACTCAGATAAAATTAGAACGATACTTGGAACAAACTGTAAACGAATTTTAAGAATTCCTCTATGAGTTTATTAACTGAATATAAACACTGATAACATATCTATTCATTCAAGGTGTTACAACGTAACTAAAATGAAAAAAGAATTTTTTCAATATATTAGAGAAATATCAGTGATTTTGAAGGTATCTCTTAATATTACAAAATTTAAAAATGTTCAGAAAAATTTTGAAATGCAACAGTACCTTCTATAACAATTCTTTCAGGTTTAGATAAAATTAGATTAACTTTCTCCCGTTGAAAGAAATTTATAAAAATTCCTGTCAAAAAATATTGGCATTTTTTATAGATATTGAAAAACTCGGCAACTATGGTAAGTATACAAATTTCCGATTATAAAGTCAATCTGGCACCAACGCAACATCCATCGCAGTTCGCAGTGTCAAATATCTCAAGGTCAGCCTAGGTACTCTCATAAATCTGATTAGTTTGAAAATGTCAAAATTGGTTTATTATTATAATATTAAGTAAACCTGATTTTAAACAGTTTCCAATGTTTGGTAAAACGCCGTATAAGTAGTAGTGCTAATTATATCGATAAATAGTGTCATAAGTATAATATATATGTAATTTGAAAAATAATAATTATTTATTTCAGAGGTAATGAAATGAAAATCAAATGAAAGTTGACAAGGAACCTTTTTCAACAATCCTAAGAACTTTCACAGCTGGTCCAAAACTAAGTGAAATAAATGTTTCTATTTCATCAAACTACATATGAGGCATTCCGAATGTTTGTATTTCTATATATAGGTATATATATATATATATATATATATATATATATATATATATATATATATATATATATATATATATATTTATATATATATATATATATATATATATATATATATATATATATATATATATGTAAAGGCAAAATATATACGGATATTCAGCTGTGGCCTTTATTAACTCTAACAGTTTTTATTCTAGTTTGATAGTATCCAAATATTAGCATTATTATATTGGTTTAATACTTCACAAGATAATAAATTTATACATAGAACTCAAGTAACCTATATACTTTTCTGTTTTTTGTTTAGACAAGAAAATTAATAAGTTAAGATTAATTAACGTAGATTATGTATTTCTTTAAATATAAGCACCAGATACCATCAGCTCCAATAACAAATTAATTAATGTTTAACTATAGCTGGATTTTATCTTACTGGATATCTTCCACGTATATCATATTGATTTAATTTATAATTATTAATAGTATACCATATATTGACCAACAGTAACTCACCTGCTAACAAGCCACTATTACTTTGTCCCATTGTGGCCCAATTGAAGAATAATCCTTCTATTATTTGATAATCATTGGTCTTCAACCATAACCTAACCTAAATGACTACAGTCTGAGGGTCAACAGTTTAATATTTAAAAACATGCCGTGAAACAATAAAAATTCATGATAAACATCAGTTACTTGAAATCAAAATAGCAACAAAACATTTTAGTTGAAATTATTCACATATAAATAGAAACGACATATTACATGACCATAGAAATGTATATTTATGTAATAAAATCAAGGTTATCTGATTAAATTGCGTTCAAAGTGGCTAGCCGCACTAATAGTAACAATTTTGAAAATTTTGTTATACTTTCCAAACATTCCTTTCGGTGAAATTTATATTATATAATTTCACAGAAATACTGACTGAGTATTTATATGCTATCTATACTGCATACTCGAATAAAAAATACACTTTTGGTAGACTAACAATATTCTTGATTATATAAAGGTAATCTTTTATTTTCAGGAAATAATGATGTTAAGTAAAGAGGTGGAAACTCTAAAATATAAAATTTAATTGATGATTAAATCTTCAAAATTATCAGGAGGGAAAAGAAAGTGTTTTCTTTCACTACATACAACTTTTATAAAAAAAATTATTTTCCATTGAGTTTTATAATAAAGAGAACGTGACTTTCACATAAGAACAAATAACTGCGGCGTATTTAAAATATATGCAATATAAAAATCAAACCATAATTAATCCTAGAATAAGTCTTGCTGAGCTAGTCTTACTGAAACGAACTTTACATGATCTAGATTTTCACTGGTGGTACAGGGTACAGTTTAAATTGCTGATGTAAGTTATTATATGTAGCTATACATATATAATTTTTTTCGATTTAAAACTTTCTAAAAAACGTTAATATTAGCAAGTAATAAGATGAATATATCAATAGAGCAAAAACTTTTTCGATGTGACTTTAATTTTGTTTATTCTAAATTAATGCAGAAAATATTTAGCTTTTTTATTAATGTGGATACATTTCGGTTGATAAAAAATTATATCTACAATATCAAATTCAATTTCTTCATGAAACCAGTTAACGAATTATATTCAGTTTCATAAAAATGAATCTTAGTTTCATTACTTGATAGTATTGCAGAATTAATTTAATTTTATGAAATCAAATGAAAATATAAGAGCCTACTCATAATTTTAAATTTTGATACAAAACATACTTCATTATTCAAGAACACAGAAATCTAGAGACTTTTTGAACAGGAATGAGTGACACTTACAGAGATTAAGATACGATTTATTCCATATGATTTTAAATTGAAGAATATCTACATTCTCTGGTACCAATCACCAACAAGCTAGTGACTCATATCATAACCTAAACCGCGGTCACATGCTATTTAGCAAGCACTTCTAACTAGCCGCTGGTAATATTGCCAGCAAGCAGCCTTGTCTGATCCAGAACTAACCGCTGGTGATTCACCAGTGGTGAATGCCAGCGGGCTAGTGTTTACTAGCCACAATTAGAAGTTGAACATGTTTAACTTTTTAGCGCTGCCTACCGTCCGCTGGCAGTCACGTGATTTCCTCGCTGTCGCTAGCCAGCCAATGTGAACCAGTGAACCCCTAGTGGCCTAGTATCTCACAAGCGACTGGTGATTTAAGATATATCTATTTAGTTTTATGCAGTGTTATTTAGTTTCGTTATACTGTATTTTCTAATTCTTTTTGTGGTTATAATTAACAGCAACAAGTGGTCGGGCAAAGACATAACATTTCTAGATTTATTCCGAAATTGTCCTTGCCTGTGGGACTTTTCGTCGTAACAATGAGTTATTGCAAAGACTTCCAATTCTAGTTCCTTAAAAAGTCTTGCTAATGCCCCCAGGTAATTTCTTCTTAATATCCAGGATCTAACCCCCCCCCCCATCGCCTTTCCTTCCGTGTCAACATCTGTTCACACAACTCTCTAACTCCAACATTTAACACACGTCCCAAAACGTCACGACGATGACATGTTGGCTCGAAAACGAACCTCTATCGAAATTTACCAAATGCCACTTATTGAAGAAAACAATAAAACATTCAGAGTATAAGTGACGTAATGGTTTGAATGACTTCACATCGTATTATTTGTAAACATAGTGTAAAGTGTATGCATCTGCCATGTCAGATAGGCATCGCCAGTGCCTCAGAGTACTTACGATACCACCAAGCTGATTTGACTTGTTAATACATTTTGATCGTTCATTATAATTAATTTATATTAGGTTTGCTAAAATTGATTTTGTGATCTCATTGTGATATTATAGTTTTCGATAACTTCGATTAATTTTCAAAATATACATCGCTCACTTAATGCTCCGCTAATTCTTGACAAAACCTGAGAAAATCTAAGGCTGATTTACTAGTGTTCTCTTAATATCCATTTATTCAGCCTTTCATTATATTTTCTCTAACATGCGCACACACACAATGTTTTCAAGTCGTCAACAGCAACTTACTGTACTAGCGGCTATTACTGCCTGAGTGCTGACGCTATTTGGGTTACCGATACAGGTTACCGATATAGGTTACCTATTTACTTATAACGTGAACCCTTCAGATCCGCTGACTGATGGCGATATATATCAGCCGCTACTAAACAGCCTAGTGTGGCCGGGGCCGCGGCTTTACTGATCAAATATTTATTATAAGCTTCTGTTTTAGCAGGCAAATATATTTATCTGCTTATAATTTCAAGGATTTTTTGGATACTCAATAGAGAGATATATCGGTAAAACGAATAGCGCCTGTGAACGTTATTAACGTCCTGCGGTATTGGTTTTACGTCAAGCGGTATTTTAGTTTTATTTAACAGTTATCGGCAGCGATGTTTTACCATGCCCTAATTCACCGAACCCGCGCTATTCGAAAATGTGACTTAACCTAGCTTTATGCATGTCTTTTGTTTGTCTTGTCAGTTTTTATGTTTTTAATTGAATTTGTGCGTTTGCCTTAGCCATGTCCGAGTTTTTTTTGAATTATTATTGTTCTAATAAAAGACGAAAATTATATTTGTTATATAGATTCATTTTATTTTCAATCCTTTTTCCTAACTTCCACTAGAATCTCCGCAATGCATGAAGATCTTGAAGTGATAATTATTGGTGGTGGAAATGATCAAGACGTTGAAGCCGCTATTTTGATGAACATTATAAGGGATCAACAAGATGTTGATGCCCAACAGCATTGTTCATTAGACGAAGTTCCAGATGACTGTAAATTTTTGTGTAGGTTTGAGACATATGATATTTACAGATTGTATTACGCTCTACAGATCCCAGAGTTTGTATTTTATTAGTTTACCATTACTTAAAAATCAAATGAAGGAATTAAAACAGTCGTACGTTCATATTGGTTGTGAGTACAAAAAAACAACAAAGTTACATAACTTTAAACTTAAAAAAAAACGCTGCGCATGCCCGGCATGTTAATTTGTTAGGCGCTATTTCAAATACCGTCTGTCGTTATGCTCCGTAAATTAGGGCTAGCGGTAACGTTATTTAGGGACGTTGCGTTAAGAATCGAATCGCGCATAGGTTAAATGTCAAAATACGTATGCTCTAATACTGCCTGACGCTATTTGGTTCACCGATATCTCTCTAATGCATGTTAGTATATATGGTAATTATGGAGATATGTCCAGAGTAACGGATTTTGATAAAATTTTGGATTCTTGCTCCTTATTTTGGGACGCAAACTCTGAATGTGAACTCAGTTTGTGTCTCTTTCTCGCCTTTTTTTTTTAAATAAATCTAATCTGACCTATTCTAACCTCCGAGTTCAAGAAAGTATAGGATTCATGGGTTAGATGAATTTTAAATAAAAAAGATAGTCTTTTTCAAAATAAAATTTATCTATTTCATGAATTATTTAGATTAGAATAGGTTAGCTCAATCTTTTGAAAAAAAAATGCGAGAAAGCCACACAATCTACTGAGTTAATATTTGGATTTTTCAACCCAAAATACGAAAGCAATCAGAATCGGTTACTCTGGACTTAAATCTATAATTACCGACAACAAAGTTAAGTACAAACATTTAGTTCTAAACCTAATGTAATTTTTGTCCTGAAAATGATTCAATTTTACCTACATTAGAGAAGGGATCAGTTAGTTGTACTTATCCTATTACATTTCCAATGGCAGTTGGGCAAAATGTTATAAATGGACTCAATACTTTTTAACTGATAATGCCTCTTCATAGCTGTTCCTAAGCGTTAAAAGAACATATACTATACATTTATATTCTATAGGCATTGAAGAAGACACTGAAAAAACACATCAGAGTGAAGAAAGTCCTGTTGCAATAGGAAATGTCCAGAATGTGGCAATGAAAAGATAATTTAGATTCATTTTATAAATGTTTCTTATGTTTTAATATATTTTCTCTATCAAGTTCATTAATTTATTAGTTTTTAAATGGTAACAGATGAAATATCTAAATGCCTTCCATTCTTCTTAAATTTCTAAATTAAATTTGCCCCTCCTTCAATGTATTCAGGATGTTAAAAACTAAATTAACTCAGTATTTACTAACATTGTAAGTTTGATTTTTATAGTGGTACAGAATATTAAATTAGATTGAATCTTAGTATATCGGTATTTTGTTTATTCTTGATAATGGCTGCATATGTTATTGATCAAATATAGTTAAATAGAGAGATTTAGTCTGATTCATGAGTTTTTTAAATAAGAGATTGAAAGTTAAGTCACATTAATCTAAAATAAAATAATAAAAGCTATGTTTCAATATTAATAATATACTTTTGATTAATCATCTCTTTAATCAAATAATAAATTTCAAATTAAAATAATTTGAGCTTTAGAGCATTTATAATGCTAGTAGTACAAAAATTTAAAAAAATTATTTATATGATGTTTGAATATAATTTTTTATAATTCCAATATTCAAACAGATTAATCTGAAGTGACTATTTTGTTAATGTCCTGATTATAAGGGAATAGGCAGATTAGTTTAACATGATAATTATCTAATTATTAGCATACCTTGTAACACAGAATTGACGTATTTTTGATCTTGTTAATCAATATTCCAGAAAAGGACAAATGTAAAATGCAACATCCACTGTTCTACATAATAATAATTATTATTATTATGCAACCACTTACACAGGTACACAAAAGGTGACATTCACATAACTGTTCTTACATGACACCACAAAAATAATAGTTAGAACAATTTCAAATTCGACATCAACATTAACAGTTTTACAGATAAAAATGCAAATGAGTTTCTGAAGTTCCGTCCATAATGTTCAGGTATATAAAACCTGATTACATTCCTAAGATGGAGACTGTGTAGGACCTTTCTTCGAATAATGTAGTTGTGAAGATATGATGGGCACTCAGTTTTCAGAATTTTGTACTCAAACACTGAGAACTGAAACATCATTCTGTATTCAAGCTTCAATGTTTTACATTTGGCATAGGATTGAGTTATGTGATCAAATTTATTGATGCAGTTTTTTTTGTAGTAACTGCATCCTTTCCTGGCATTCCTTCTTCAGAGAATTGAAATAGACCACGCTACAGTAGTCAACTGGGACCAAATCAAAGATTCCACCAGGGTTAACTTCAGCCGTTTCGACAACAAGTACATAAAGGAGTACATGCTTCTTAATTTGATGTAAAAGTTGCCGATTTTTTTATTCTTGTGCTTCTCAAAAACCAGATCACTGTCAAACACCACACCCAGATTTCTCGCTGATTCCTCACTCTGGAATACTGTTCTATTAAATTTCAACAAAATAACATTGATCAAACTCGTTTCTAATCTCTCTACTTCTGACCATAAGTTAAACAGATTTCGTTGGGTTCAAAATGAATCCATTATCCTTAGACCACATATCGATACTATTCAAGTCCATATTTATTCTTTGCATACTTAAACAAGGATCCTGCGGTGCAAGGCCCATTGTTATGTGGGTGTCGTCTGCGTACATGTGATATGAACAAAAGGACAGTTTCTCAGGAAGACCAGAAGTATATAAAGAAACAAAAGCGGACCCAAAATACTTCCCTGAGGAACTCCATGTACCACCCGCCTTGGTGGTGTTGCATGGAGTTAATCTCAACCCATCCACTTCTACAGTAAATGATCTAGAACTCAAATAACTGCCAAACCACAGGCATACTTCATTGGCAAAACTAAAATACTTCATCATATCAAGCAACAGTTTATGACTAATTAGATCAAGTGCCTTACTATAGTCCAGCAGAACCAAACATGTCAAGTTGTTACCTTGGCAAGTGCAATTGTCACACTATGACCAGCTCTAAAACCAGATTGCATATCAGGCAATATATTTTTTATTTACAGTGAACACTTTATTTTCCTGATACACTTCTGCTCATATTTTGATATAATATGTAAGTTGATGGATAAAGTTGCAAATACACAATAGGACAATAGTAATAATTCTATATCAAATGTATAATTTTAAAGGCACACAAAAATGCACATTTAAAAAAATAATTTACAGTATAAAATAATTATTTCAATTTCTTAATCAATTTCGATACTTGGTTTACAATACCACATTTGTTTACTCTGATAATATTTAATAACAATTTCTGGGCATCTAGCGTTAGCTACTCTTGCAGCAACCAAATCAGCCTCTTTACAATTCTTCCACATCATGAGAAACATCAATTCTCCACTGAAATCAGTTGCTCCAACAATCTTATCTGGTTCAAGGCCTCTATCAAATCCTCTTAATCTATTATCCTCTGCAATGTTTTTTCTTTTATTGTTCATGTCCCTTTCTTCTCCATTACTTGCTGGAAAATTGTGATACTGTGCTTCAAATGATGAAATAAGGTCAGGACAATCAAGATTTTCTTCAGATTCCCATGTATTATCTTCACTAGAAAAATATCCAGTTAAATTTTAAATTTTAGTAATAATTTGTATACTATTATACAAATCATTTGTATATTGGAAGTATTAAGATTTTTGCATCCATTAATAATTTTTAATAAGTTATTCATGACAATTGAAATCTTATCTGAAAGATCAAAATTCATTTGATTTAAATGATCTCTCTCATAACGAAATCCAAATTAACTTTTCTATAGTTGAAAAAGAACACCCATAATTGATCATTCTTTATTTGTTTTACATTAAGTATGTACTGAAACAATGTTCTGTCAGAGGAGCTTAAGCACTATTGTAATATGATTAACAAAACTAAATTTGAATTTACTACGTTTATTATCACAAAATATTTTGAAAAATATAACACTGCGATTGCAATTTCGGTCACTAGACCATCATCGGGCAGATTGAGTTAAGAACTGAATACAAAATAATTATAGATTTGCGCTTACAGGTGGGAAAGGATTATTCCAGGTACCTAAATAGACAAGAGGAACATATTTCAAGAACGGCTAATCGAGTGAATTTCACAAATTGGTACAATACAATGTTCTTAGAAAAGTCATTATTGTTTAAATACACTAAATATAGGAGAATATATCAAGTCAATCTGATCGTTCAGTAAGATATCTTTTGCATTATTATTGAGTTTAAAAATTTCTAATGATTCTAAGTAAGTAAGTTTGGTTCCTTTCAGTAATTTGTGCATGATTTTAAAATTATCTATTTGTGGAAATGGGTGGTGGTTTTCACGGCAATGATTTGAAAACGTTGAATCCGTTCTATTTTTCAAAAAAGATTGTTGGTGTTCTTTAAATCTTGTCTTGAACGATCGACCAGTCTGACCTATATATACTCCTTTACATACAGGACAAATCAACTTATAAACTCCTGAACTTTCAAATTTTGAAGTGATATCTTTGGCATTGAATAAAAATCCTGAGAGTTTTGTCTTAGGTTTGAAAGCAATTTTAATATTACATTTAGGTATGACATTAGCAACTTTTTCTGTTAGACGACCAAAATATGTTAAAGATGTAAATTTTTCCGATTTTTCTACTTTTAATTGGGGATATATGCTGTTGTACGCTAGTTGATTACGTTTCTTGTTTTTCATTTTATCTAGCAAACTTGTATGAAAACCATTATTTGACACAATTAGTTTTATAGTCGAAATTTCTTTCGCTAAATTTGTTACGGATAATGGAATTGAAAACGCTCTGTGGATCATTGAATTAAAAGCTGAATGTTTATGGGAAAGAGGATGATTTGAATCCGACGGAATACATATATCCGTGAAAGTTGGTTTTCTATATATATCGAAACTCAAAGTATTATCATTATGAAAGATAGTTAAATCCAAGAAGTTTATTTGTCGATCCAATTCTTTTTCAATTTTGAACTTTATATTTGGGTGAATGCTATTAATATAATTCAAAAACTGATCTAATTGTCTCGCGGTGCCCTTAAAACAAGCAATTACATCATCAACGTATCTATGCCAAAAACTTATATGCGATGCTTTTGTAGAATTGAATATTATGTTCTCTATATGTGACATGAAAATGTCTGCAATAAGCGGACTTAAGGGGGAACCCATCAACTATTTAAACTATTGTAATATTTTAATTACATTTCATTGAAACTAAGTTTAACAATTTGTATACAACCCAAAACTACTTTGTTTTATCCCCAAAAATACAAAGAAATATATTTATTATTTATTCATTTATATTATATTATATTTTTAATAATTATTTTCACATTTCTTGAAAATTTTACACCATATTGAATTATAACTTAAAATTAATTAAATAAGGGAATTCATGAGTTCAGTAAATCAATCTATTAGTTTGATTTTATTGCAATAAAAGTATATATATTTAAGTCACTGTAATAGTTATACTATCTCATTGAAGGACTTTACTATTGCGCAGTATGGTAATGTATATAAGTAATTTCATTTCTTATAATTTCTAATAACTAGCAACTTATTTTATGATAATTGATTATCTTTTACGTAGAAATGGTTCTACAAGTAATCAGTGATTTTAGTTCAATTACTGATTCAAATTAATAAAGACATCTAGTACTCACTCATTATAGCCCGTCCATTTCAATAAATATTCAATTTTCCCATTTCTAGTTCTGCTATCTAAAATTTTTTCCACTGAAAATTCTGCTACAGTGTCATCATCTTGGTTACTTTTTGCTGAAAAACAATAAGTAAAATTAACACAAATATTATTTATTATTACCACAATAATTACCTATCATTTATAATATTGTAACTATTCTTTTTGAATTTTATTGAATTTGTTTGTCAGCAGAACACATTAACTTACAATAGGAAGTATAGTTACATTAGACCTAAGAAAAGAGATGCAGATAGAACTTTATTTCTAAGGGCTAGTGCTACCAGAAACTTAAGTTCCTCTTAGATGGCCAAAAAAGTGAAATTTAAAAAAACTTGTAAGCTGCAGGGGTTCTTCACCCAAGAAGAATTTTCTCCTCATTTTTCTGATGACATTCAATATAAAACAATACTTTATTATTTCCGCACACCAACTCAATCAACATACCATAGGGCTTTCCTCTTAATCAATTTGGAGGTGTGCAAAGACTTCCGAAACTGGTATAAATGAAAATTCTTCATAAAAATGGTGGCGGTGGAAGAAAATATTTAAAACCTCTAAAAAGCACATCCCTAACGATTATATATTTTTTCCGAAATTACTGTCACGCAAACATTTTCTTTGATTTATTATCAAGTTCATTTTAGTTCATGAGTGTTTGGATTGTTCAAATGTTTTCTTTGCTTTGATATCAATTTCTTGTGCTCTTTGCATTTCTGGATGACTCAAAAGTTTTCTTAGATTTGATAAAAATTCATGAGTTTTTGCATTACTCAAATATTTTCTTTGATTTGCAACCAAGTTATTTTAATGCAAATTATCAATTCCCCGATCTAGTAATTATTTCTTGAGATTATCAGCAATTTCAATTTTAAAATTCCTATTATCATCTTGATCCTGAAATATATAATTTGATATTTTCTTTATAACTTGTATATTCTGTGTCACCAAGTTTCAGCTTTCCATATTTCAATTTCAATCATTCTCTTTTTTGCTTCTTTTATAATTTTTTTTAACTATTAGGCACAAGGATTATACTTACTCATATTTGACAAACTACATTCCTTTGAAACATCTTTGTATAAAGTTATTGCAGCATTAAAATCATATGTGTCCTCTATTTTTGGAATTAATCCTACATGGGTAGCGGTAGACCTGGCCTTATTCTCAATCTTAGTTGTTTCATATCGATTTTTCCGACTTATTCTTCGTTTTTGACGTTTACTTGGCATTCCCTAATCTTCAAGAAAACCTACACATAAAATGTAACAAATTAGGTATTTATATTCCGATTTCATTTGAATACACCAAATTTAGCTCATATATGTAGATAGACAGATAGATAGATATTTTATTGATACTGATACCAAATTAAATAATATTGTTTAGGTAAAGTCTTAAAAAAAGAAATGAATAACAAAGAATCAAGTAAATTTTCAAAAGATTAATTTATGAGAATATCACACATGAAATCATAATATTTCAAATAATTAGTTTGAAAAAAGAAGTGTATTCACAAACCGGTTCAAATTCACTCACTCACTTATGGAAAGTTGGAGAAAACTCAATATTTTACTTAAAACAATTGGATACATTGAATATAAAATAGTTATGATCTTTTCTTTTTTTTAAGAGCAAATAACTTTTTCAGCTATCCCACTTGACAGCAAACAACATATACCTAATTGACCATGTGAAATACATCACTTCATTCAAATAGTCTCTTCTTTAAATTAATGATCAAAAACTTAAGATTCTAGCTGAAAAAATAAACCACTTCAAAACACAATGTTCAAAAACTAATCTTACTTTTTATAAACTTGAAAAATAACTTCATAACTTTTAATAAACAAACTATTTATATACACTTCGAACGACTGAACGACATGATTGACTATTGTAAGTAATGTAAGTAAGTATGTAAAATGTAAATAATAAATTTAAGTTCACAAAACTTAACAGATAAATGAGATAGAGATTTCCACAGCATGTGAAGTTTAATAAAGATGCCGTCATAGAAATCACAGATTAATAATTTATGCGAACGAAAGGAAGTCACTAAAGTACAGTACAACCATGATTACAAGAAGCACGAAATTTTAAAATGTACAAATAATTACAGAAAACGCCTATTTTATAAATGTTTACGTTCACAAAACAAAGAGAATATATTAAAAAATCTGTTCAATATAATTTAAGCAACATTTATATTAATCTAATCATTAATCTCTCTGATATACGTCTCGTTTCCTTCAGTATTGAGAATAATTTAAATTCGAATAAGATGATCGGTTTTTTCCTCTAGCAATTTTTTAAGCAAATCATAAATTTTGGCTAATATGTATTATTTTATTTTTCACTTGTATATTGTATGTTTATTTCACCATGGATACGGTTGCTATAAACACACTCATTATGCCCTAGGCCATAAGGCCCGCATTTGCGGGCGTTATGGATTGTAACGCCCGCTAATTGTACGAGTATAATGAAGCAACTTTCATTGATTAAATACTTCATAATCCTTGCCGTATACGACTCTGGATTTCTCCGGCAATGAAATATTCGCAGCTTTGGCTGCATTTTCTATGATATTCTTGGGTAAATTCATTTTCATTTCCATTATTTCTATA
Organism: Cynegetis impunctata; assembly: GCA_030704885.1. Lineage (NCBI taxonomy): Eukaryota > Metazoa > Arthropoda > Insecta > Coleoptera > Coccinellidae > Cynegetis > Cynegetis impunctata. Next base: position 351,933 of record JARQZK010003655.1, read on the forward strand.
AGACTACACAAAGAAAGCAGCAATGACATTCACTAAATATGATGACAAAAATATTCATAAACGTCAAAATATCAACAAATGACATGCCTACTATGAGAAGGAAAATGGATAGGAGCAATGAACCGATTTTAAAGTCGCTTTTTCATTATAATAAAAAAAAAATTCGTGAATAATCCACTAGATCTTTACGCCCAAGTGCGTTATATAGATCCCAAAGGATCTATATAACGCACTTGTTACATAAATAACTATTAACAGTTGTGCAGTAAATATCAGATCATGTGGCATCTATTCATGTTGTAAGTGTTGTAGTCAGACGGAGGCATTGTCATTCGTTCTCTCAAACTCAAACAAACTGACAATTTCTATCCAAAAGTAGTCAATTACCTGATTTAACAAACGCATATTTTATTCCTGTTCTATAGGCTATAATTGTTTTATTGTATTTAAGTTCTGGACAAGACAATAAACATTTTCAATTTTTGTGCAAGATCAAAAGTTTCTGAATATAGTTTTTTTTTTCTCAAACACGAAGATGAGTGAAAATACACAATAAGCAATAACTTATGAAACCTTTAATTAAATAAAGATTTTTATCATACTCGAACCTTATTTAAAAAAGTAATAGACCGGGAGATGGTGACACAAAATATTAGGTCATTTGTACCAGTATGGCGGTTCTTCAGGGGTCTAATTACGTAAAGGCAAAAAGGAAAATGATGGTCATAGAACTGGCACCGGCGGCCCAATCGCGTGGACGTTAATCGAACGCGTCGGATAAATAACGAGTGTCGAACGAGTTTTTCCACAAAAATGCTTGTATTTTCAGATAGTCAAAAAAAAAAGAAGTAGGCGGTAGCGTAATGCCATACTTCTCGGGTGTGACTTACAGCCCGCCATACCGACGCAAATTCATTAATTTAAATAAACCAATTCAACCATTTATACCAGGCTAATTTTTGCATAGCTAATCATCGTCGAGTAGCCATTCACGAAAATCACCTTGCCATACTTTTCCAACATTCCCAATGCCCGCCATACCACTGCAAAGGAGTAATTTTTTTTCGCCAAACGATTTGTACCACCCTGAAACTTTTTTTAACAGTTCTCTGTATGGTCATAAATAGAAGTCTGATAATGCCATACCTCTGGGAGGTGGCGAATGTGAACAATATTTTTTCAAAATCCTAAGATTTTATTCGTAATTCGAACGATTTGTACCAGTATGGCGCCACTTTTTCCCTCTACTAGAAGTATGGCAAATATAATAATGGTCACATTGTATCGTATAATTTCCAAAAATCCAAATGCCATACTGGTACAAATCGACAAAAAAATATTTTTTTTCACCTTTTAGTTCATGTCCGACAGTCGTCCGCCCATGGTTACAATCTATAATTTTTTTTTAGGTACAATTGCATCCAAACGAAGAGAATACAATGATGCCATGATGTAAAAAATGATTTTACAGTCGTATTTTTAAAACGTGTCAAATAAATAAGTATTTCAAGTATGGCAGCACTTTTTCCCCCTACTAGAAGTATAGGAAAAATAATAACGGTCACATTTTGTCAAATACTTTCCAAAAATTCAAATGCAATACTGGTACCAATCGTTTGGCGAAAAAAAATTACTCTGCTGCAGTGGTATGGCGGCCATTGGGAACTATCGGAAAAGTATGGCAAGGTGATTTTCGTGAATGGCTACTCGATGATGATTAGCTATGCAAAAATGAGCCTGGTACAAATGGTTGAATTGTTTTATTTAAATTAATATATTCGCGTCGGTATGGCGGGCTGTAAGTCACACCGGAGAAGTATGGCATTACGCTACCGCCTACTTCTTTTTTTTTCGACTATCTGAAAATACAAGCAATTTTGTGGAACAAATCGTTCGACACTCGTTATGTATCCTTTTGAATTCACGAGATTAATAAAAATATTACTGTTTGAATATTTATTTATATTCTATCAAAATCTGACAAATTTAATTGACGAAACAGGGTAACTTAGATATTACAGAATAATAATTAAACCATAAATGATAGGTACTGTCATTATTATTCAACACTCCCTCCTAATGTCACATTTATGGATTTAGCATTTCTCATAAATTTTTCTTTTGTTAAGGGTTTGGTAAATATATCAGCCAATTGATTTTCACTTTGAACATATAAAACATTAATTTGTTTTCCAATGGCATCTTTGATGAAATTATAACTCAAGTCAATATGTAGGGTTCGTTTTTGTGCAGACTCATCCATAATCATACGAATTGCACTTTGATTGTCTATAAATAAATTAATGGGCCTTTTACAAATACCAAGTTCCTGGGCAAGATTTGTGATTACGATAATTTCTTTTAATGGGTCAGCTGCTGCGATATACTCAGCTTCAGCTGTTAACAATGCAACCACACTTTGTCTTCGTGAAAACCAGCTAACTGCTGTTTTTCCAATTGTGATAATACATCCGGAAGTGGACTTTCGAGTTTTGGTACAGTTGGCAAAATCAGCATCACAAAATGCCTGTACTTCTCCTTCAGAATCGTTCGGAAAATGCAAACCATGATTTATTGTTCCCTTAAGAAATCGGAGAATTCTCTTTACTCCCTCCCAATGAAGTATTGTTGGATTTTCCATATGTCTACTTAACTGATTCGTAGCATACGCAATATCAGGTCTACTGACCGATGCTAAAAACAAAAGTTTACCTATGGCTTCTCTATAAGGGAAACTTTCAGAACATGTACTTTTTAAATTTAGGTCAAATGTTGGACCAGGAGTTGAAACATTCTTACAGTTTTCCATATTGAACATTTCAAGCGTTCTTTGAATGTAATTTGGATGACTTATAAAAATACTTCCATCCTTACTCCTTGAAATTTCCATACCCAAAAACAGTCTAACAGGTTCCTTTTTAATTTCTATGTGTTTTTCCAAATGTTTCAATAAATCATTAATAAGATTTTTATCTTTAGAAGCCACAAGTCCATCATCCACCCATTTGTTTGTAATTGCTTTTCTATTAGCTGGAAGTTCAACTAAGTCCCATGTATTATTTTTATGTAAAGAATCTATTTCTTCTACCATAGCTTTCTTCCAATTATTATCTTTTATAGCTTCTTTAAATAGTAGGTTATCTTCAGCAACATAACAGTAAAAATCATCTAATTTTTCAGGTTTTTTAATTATTTCACGTTTTCTTAAACTCATTTTTGTAGAATTCATACTATTTCTTTGCACATTTTCGTCATTATCAATGTTTCCGTTTTGGTCCTCAATTATTTGAATTTCTTTATTATTTATTTCATTTTCATTTAAGGTGTCATCACTACATAGTTCGTCGCATAAAATTTCTTGAATATTCTCTCTTAATGTTTTTTTTTCTTCTGATATTGGTTCTATTAAAGGTTCTATCATTATTACTTCATCATCTTCTTCAATAAATTTATAGTCACGTGATATAACAACTCTTTTACCTGTCCAAAAACGATACCATTCTTCCCTTTCGTGATATCCAACTAAGACGGCTTCCTGGGATCTTGGTAAAAATTTATTTCCAGAAGGTTGTTTTTCTTTAGGAATGTGTATATATGCTTGCTGTCCAAAACGTTTTAGATATGAAATAGTTGGTTTCATACCAAAAAATAATTCAAATGGAGTACGTTTATGAAAAGAATGGGGAATTCTATTTTTGGTGTATACCGAATAAGCTACGGCTTCTGCCCATAATGAATGAGGTAGTTTAGAATCAATTAAGCAAGTTCTAGCCATTGTTATTATGGTTCTATTAAACCGTTCAGCCATACCATTTGTTTCATGAACATATGGTATAGAATTTTCAAACTGTATGCCATTAGAACTAAAAAATTCTCTCAATGAGTGGGAAGTATATTCTGCTCCATTATCACTTTTAAAACAACATACTTTTTCACCAGTTTTATGTTGTATTCTTAGTATATATTCTTTAATTGCTTTTTCTATTTCATTTTTATGAGTAATAAATATAACTTCACAGTATCTGGTGTATTCATCGACAAACGATACATAATAATATTTTCCTCCCAAAGATTTTCTTTGAAATGGACCAGCTACATCACAATGTACTTTTTCTAAAACTCTTGTGCATACATTTCCCGGTTCTTTAGAAATACTTCTGGTAAACTTGGATTTTATACAAGCTTCACATTGAATGTTTTCTTTTGCTTCAGGTAAAACATAAGGATCTGCCACGTTTTTCTTAATCTCTTTAAATAAACTTAGAGGGCTATGTCTTAGCCTTTTATGCCATGTTTCAACACTAACATTTGTTTCTTCACTTTTGATTTCTTGAAATATAGCTTGATTGTCTTTGGTAATGAACCACCCTACGATTTTTCCGTTTTTCCAAAGAGTTATGTCTTTCTCTCCTTTCATGCTAATACCTTTTTCTTTTATTTTGTTCCAAGACATTAAAGAACAGGTTAATTTTGGTGAGTAAAGTACATCAAAAAGTGTCACCTTTTGTGTTTTTCCTGACAGTAATAATGCTATTAATTTGACATTTCCAATATGTGTAATGGATATTTTATTTCCATTTCCCAGACGTATGACACCAGTGTGAGGGCGAACATTTACCATAGCATCTACATTTCCAGTCATGTGAGCTGAAGCTCCAGTGTCAAATATCCATGTGTTGGAATCTTTATTAACACTTTTGATAACTGATACTGGATAAGTCATCTCTTCATCCGATTCTGTATCATACATTTGAATATTTGCAGTATGTTTTCTTTGATTTTTATTTCGGCACTCTTGCACTGAGTGTCCTTTATACCACTTATTATTTTCTTTGCAATAAGTGCATTCTTTCATGAATTTTCTAAAATTTCTTTTCTTTAGTGCTAAGAAAGCTTGATTATCATTCACTATTTTATCTTGATTATTAACTGTTGAAAGTTCTAATAATCTGGAGCAAACATCGTCGTATGTCAGACCTTCTTTCGTTTTTAAATTATCAATTATATTTTCAATTTCATCAGGTAATGTGGTGAGAAATAATGAGCCTTTTGCCTTGAGAGATGTAGCAAGTGGCCGCAATGCAGCTTCTAGAGAATCGTCTTTGCTATCTGAGATCGTTCTTTCCATTAATCTAGACCAAAGTTCGTTATATTTGGAAATATGATCCGGTATGTCTTTGACAGATTGACATTTTATACCAACAACCGATTTTACCAAAGCATGCAGTGAATATTCATTTCTTTTGTCAAACATGTCATTTAACGCCTTCCACATCGATGGTGCATCTGGGTAACATGTTATTTTTGGAACTATTTCGGAATCAACATTAAAAAGGATAAATGCTCTTGCCAAGGAATGACGATACCTCCAATCTTCAAAAATTTTATTTGTTTCTTCCACATTTACTGCAGTGTCTTGCGTGTTATTGAAAGGGGGCTTTTTCTCTTCACCTTTTACTATTTTGTATAGATTATTTAAATCCATGTATGCAAACACCATGGTCTTCCATGAATGAAAGTTAGACTTTCCGTGTAGCTTTTCAAACTTCGGAAATTTGTCCATTGTATTAATTTTTATGTATCTCGTTTATTCTTCTTTACTTTTTGCGTAAACTGGGCCCATAACCTTTTGAATTTACGAGATTAATAAAAATATTACTGTTTGAATATTTATTTATATTCTATCAAAATCTGACAAATTTAATTGACGAAACAGGGTAACTTAGATATTACAGAATAATAATTAAACCATAAATGATAGGTACTGTCATTATTATTCAACAAAGCTGTCAAACTCTGTATCTCAGAGAGTTATGCTCCGATTTGCAAAAATTCAAAAACCATTCAAACATCAGGAATCGAACTATCTGGCACTTGCCCCGTCGTGCACTGATTAGTCTTTGTAACGTTTCGAAGGCTGGGTTATGCACTTGCCCCATCTTATGGGGCAAGTGCATACTAGGGACCTTTTTTTTCTTTTCATTTATGAAACATGTAAATTTCGATTTTTCGCGGAATCCTATGACACAGAACAATACAGAAGTGGTACAAGTTCCTTTTGCAAAACTAATAATCTCTCTAGCATAAAAAGCAGATTTTATGTAGCTGTTTAAAGGTGAACTCGACAAAATGTATAGCGCACTTGCCTCACCTTACCTTACATAAAGTGAAGAAGGAAAATTCTTCAATAATTTAAAAAATTATCAAACAACTTTCCAAGGGAGCTGGTTATATGTATTTCTCTATGATAATTCTACATTCACAATCCAACAGTGAATTATAGAAACTGTCAGTCACCCCGTCTCAAAATCTGCATACAGATTTATATCATGAATTTACAGCATGAATATTCCATTACTACAATATATATATATATATATATATATATATATATATATATATATATATATATATATATATATATATATATATGTATATATGTATATCATCATCATATGCAGCTATGGTCTACCGTTAAGTACGGTGCAGCCTCCTCGCATATCCTTCCTTCATTCCTGCCCATGTATTACGTTGTTGAGCAGCTTGATACCAGTTTGTTCCTGCTTCTTTCCTGATATCATAATCCCATCTTATATTGGGGCGCCTCTTCGGCCTTTTGACGCCTCTTGGGTACCACTGTGTTGTCCTTATGGTCCATCTATTGTCGATCCTTCTCGCTAGGTGTCCTGCCCATTGCCATTTGAGGGATTTTATTCTGTGGATGACGTCTATTACCTGGGTCTTTCCTCTAATCCACTCTATTGTCTTACGGTCCCTCTTTGTTATGCCGAGCATACACCGCTCCATAGACCTTTGTGCAACCTGGAGTTTTCTTATGAACTCTTGCTTTAGTGCCCAGGTTTCACAGATGTACGTCATGACTGGTATTATCAGCTGATCGAAGGCTCGCTTCTTTAGGCGGAGTGGCATTCTTGACTTAAAGATGATGGAATTTTGTCCGAATACTTTCCATGCCAATTTTATTCTTCTGTTGATTTCCGGAAGTAGTGAACCAGACTTATGTATTAATTGTCCCAGGTATATATATTCGTCCACTACTTCAAGTGTGGTATCGCTGACCGTGATATCGTGATTTTCTACCATTTCATTGTACATGACTTTCGTTTTGTTCAAGTTCATCTTTAGGCCTACTTCATTGCTCACTATGTTAAGCTCGTTGATTTGTTGTTGTAGTTCTTCAGGGCTGTTCGCGATTAGGACAATGTCGTCAGCGAATCTTAGATGGTTTAGATATTCTCCATCTATCTTCATACCTCTTCCGTTCCAGTCCAATTTTTGGAAGATGTTCTCCAAGGTGGCCGTGAAGAGCTTCGGAGATATTGGATCTCCCTGTCGGACTCCTTTGCTTGTAGGGAATTCTGGGGTTCCGTCGTATATACTTACTCTAGCTCTAGCCTCTTTGTATATGTTGGCCAGAGTTTCTATATACTGACTGTCGACACCTTGATGGGTGAGGGCTTCAATTACTGCTTTGGGGTATATCGAGTCGAATGCCTTCTCGAAGTCTATGAAGGCTAGTGCTCATGGTAGCTCGTATTTTTTGTTCTACTGATTACTTCCCTAAGCGTGTGGATGTGGTCAATTGTACTGAAGCCACTTCTAAAACCAGCTTGTTCTCGTGGTTGTTCATCATCTAATATTTTCTGTGTTCTATTAGTGATGATCTTTGTGAAGATTTTATAGATTACCGGCAGTAGGCTTATTGGTCTGTAGTTCCTTATATCTTCCTTACTGCCCTTCTTGTGAATCAGTATTATGTTTGCGCTGTTCCACTGCTGCGATATTTTCCGTGTTCTCAAGCAGCTGGTGTAGATACCTGCTAATATCTTCCAGGTTTTCTTTCCCGCATATTTCAGCATTTCTGCAACTACACCATCGTTTCCTGCTGCCTTGCAATTTTTCAGGTCTTTCAGCGCTACCTCCACTTCTTCCATGAGAACTTCTGGGACATGATATTCTTGTTGTGTCGTTACTTCTTCCACCATATTTTGTGGGGCCTTATATAATTCACTGTAGAATTTGGTGACCAGATCAATTATCTTTTCTTTACTTGTAACTCTGGAGCTACCTTCCTCCAGTGCAATTATCTGTCTCTTTCCTATCACTAGGGCTCTCTTTGCCTTCTTATAACTATTCCTGTTTTCGATTGCTCTCTTCACTAGTCCTTCGTTGTATCTTTTGATATCTTCTTTCATTTTCTTCCGTATGGTCTTACACAATTCAGAGTACTCAATTCTGTCTCTGCCTGTAGATCTTTTCATTTCTCTACGCTTTTTCAGTAGTGCCTTGGTTTCTGCAGAGAGTTTCTTACGTTGGTTTGTTTCTCTTGGACCTCCTATTTTCTTGGCACAGTTCAGGACGGTCTCCATCAGTTGCGAGCTGTCTTCTTGCCCCTGCAATTTTTCATCCAGTAGTCTCTCATATTGTTCGGAGTTCTCCTTCAGTCTGCTGGCGTCCACTCCGCATGCCATCGGTTTCTTGACTAGTCTCATTCTTTCCAGTTTTGTGTTCAGAGTTATTCTTGTCCTCAGGAGTCGGTGGTCACTCCCTGATCTGAATTTATTAAGAGCACTTACATCTTGAATATGTATATATATATATATATATATATATATATATATATATATATATATATATATATATATATATACATATATCTCAGTTCAAGATATATGTATATATATATATATATATATATATATATATATATATATATATATATATATATATATATATATATTTATTTATTGGGTATGTATATATGTGTATATTTTAGGCCATTCTATAAGATGCCACCTTGTTTCAGATGCTGAGAAAAAGTGTAGAAACAAGAGATTGGCTCCATACGATAGAGCCACGAACAGTAAGAGCTGTAATGAAAAGAGTTGTGGAAGACATATCTGGCATCGAATCGACAGTAGCTCTACTTTATGAAGATCAGGGAACAAGTACAGAGCACAGTAGTGATTCAAGCAGAAAACAACAGAGGTAGCACTACACTTAAATTGAATTCCTCTAATTTGGATATTAATTCTTTTTATGTTTTAGTTTCCCTACCAGCAGACATCAGACACGTTCTAATTGGTCTAATTATACTCCTAGTCATTTAGATTCAGCGTTAGTTTCAAACATGCATAGAATATTCAGCGAGAAGATAGAAATTTTCTCAACCATTGAATTTAATAAAATATCAATACTTACTGGAATAATAAAAATAAGTTTAAAGACTTTTATGGAATGTGTACGACTTAAAACCTTCAGTAAATATGGACTACAACAAATACAGGTTGATACTCATTATCTTCAGTTGTACCTTTGGAGATTTGTAGCTGATGAAAAGTGAGTATTTTCAATTTTTCGATATTGAAAAATTGAATCTATCGATGAATTAAGATAATAATAATAATCTGTATGTAATTTACTTTTATTCTCTTTTAGTATCGTTCATTTTTTATTGGATGAAATCTTAGGTTCAGCAGTACATCGATGTTTAGAACCAGTACTCATGGAACCCAGTATGGTTGATATAATTTGTGAAAGAGGCTGAATAAAAAACTTTACTTTATACTTTAATTTATCTTATGTAGAATCCCCTTAAATTTATTTTGTCAATTAACTCAACATCTTTAATATTCTACTGTAACTGTGATACCTATGTTTAAATATAGGTATTACATATACTATAGCTAAATTCATTTTGGCCTTCAAAATTATGTAATTAAATATTCAGGACGTCCAAAAGCACTGTAGGTTACTCGAATTTCAAGAAAAAAATAAAAACTTTATTGACGAAAAATTTATCGTACTGTCTAAGTATTAAAGAAATATACGTCGCAATGTTATAAATTTAGTGTAAATCTCTTATAAACAAATGTTTTTATTTCTTCTCTAATACATCACTTTCATTTTTATAATCCACTGTCTGAATATCTGTAGTCACATGATCAGAATTAATTAGATGTTTTCTTCGGCATAACAATAAGAATTCTTCACATTTGGACTTTCTTAAGTAAATATATTAATCTATATTAGTTGAAGATTTCATTTATAATATACGGTGTTCTGTTCTTCTATATTGCCAAAGGCCAGATGGAGTTTGTGAATGATCTTTCAGAAAATGTTTTTTTTAAGGATTACCTCATCTGAGCAATATATCCGGATATCATTGTTTCTTATTAATATTGGACAAGTATCTATTTGTTATTATCATATTTGCAAACCTTGTGTTATATGACAGTCAAAATTTAAGAATTTTGAAATTAGTACAAGTTTTAATATATCTGATTAAAATTGATACTTTAACGATATAAATTTGCTGGTATCCTCTTGTTTTGTTTTCCTAGAGTATTAAAGGTAGATGGAGAAAATCCGCGATTTAATTCACTATAAATGCTTTTAGAGCTGTCTCTATTTGTTAATGTACCAACATTTTCTCTAAATCATATTTTGCGTGAATTCGCTAGATAATTATTCAACTAATTGGTGCTCAAATTTTTTAACATTAGTAATTTAGAGTAACAATCAACGTTTTTATTTTGATAATTTGGAACGTTTCGGAGTAACTATCCACAAAAAGAAGAAATTAGCAGAGCAACAAGAAGACATTTTTGTTATTAGAGAGATTTCTGAATAAGGTGCTTTTTAGTCGTATTTTATCCCATAATATACATATTATTGCAGTGTATCGAAGAAAAGCAGACCTGTGGGAGTAGTTTTTCTATCCGTTTCAGACCTCCTAGACCACGATTTTCGTAAAATAATCCCGGTACATATTAGAGAGATATCGGTAAAACGAATAGCGCCTGTGAACATTATTAACGTCCTGCGGTATTGGTTTTACGTCAAGCGGTATTTTAGTTTTATTTAACAGTTATCGGTAGCGATGTTTTACCATGCCCCTAGCTTTATGCTTTATTCTTATGTTGTCTTTTGTTTGTCTTGTCAGTTTTTATGTTTTTAGTTGAATTTGTGCGTTTGCCTTAGCCATATCCGGGTTTTTTTTGAATTATTGTTGTTCCAATAAAAAACGAAAATTATATTTGTTATATAGATTCATTTTATTTTCAATCCTTTTTCCTAACTTCCACTAGAATCTCCGCAATGGATGAAAATCTTGAAGTGATAATTATTGGTGATGGAAATGATCAAGACATTGAAGCCGCTATTTTGATGAACATTATAAGGGATCAACAACATATTGATGCCCAACAGCGTTTTTCATTAGAGGAAGTTCGAGATGAAGACTGTAAATTTTTGTTTAGGTTTGAGAAAGATGATATTTACAGATTGTATCACGCTCTACAGATACCAGCGTTTGTATTTTATTAATTCACCATTACTTAAAAATCAAATGAAGAAATTAAAATAGTCGTACGTTCATATTGGTAGTAAGTACAAAAAAACAAAGTTACATAACCTTAAACTTTAAAAAAAAACGCTGCGCATGCCCGGCATGTCAATTTGTTAGGCGCTATTTCAAATACCGTCTGTCGTTATAGGCGTCCGAAATTAAGATCGTAGCGCCGGAACGGCTAATATCGGTACTAGAGCATGGGAGATTAGCTGTTTGTTTACATTGGTTGTAATGGTATTGACGTTCATTTCGTTTTGAGTTTTCGAACGTTTATCGTCGTAATTTGTGTTTTTTTCCTGTGATATATTGTGTTTGGGTTGAGGACAATTTTATCTCTGTTCAACAGTAGATAACCTACCTACATCAAGTTGAAATTTACACTGAGTTTTCATCATTGAACATGAAAATCAATAATAAAATAAAGTAGAGGACGAATAAATTAATTGGTTGAAGGAACTATGTATACCTCATGAAAAGGCTGTATGGTAGAACACCTATTTATTTAAAAAATATAAAAACTTTCAAAAGTTTCAAGAAAACATCTCTGACATGTCTACTTTCATTACGAACTGAAGAATTTTTGAGTATAATGGACAAAACTAAGTACTTAACAGCTAAACTGAAAGAAACAACATGAAATAAAAGAAGAATTAATATGAATACTCTGCTTGAATGGTTTGAACGTAATAAGTTATTATATTTTTTGAATTTTTCCCCAATATAAAGTTACTATCAGAGAATGTGCAAAAAAAGAGTCGCATCATTGCAACTGTACTGGAGAATGCGTTTCTGATAGGTGTAAATGTAAAAAGTAAAACCTCATGTGTAACTTCAAAATGTTATAAGAGCCTTACTTGTAAGAATAAATAATAATTATGTATGACCCAGTTAATTCATGTCAGTTAGTGTTAAATATTTTATTATTGTAGTCTTTAAAGAGTGATACCAAATACTTGTTTTGATCTCTGTGTTTTTTTCAATTTTCTCTTATAGCTAGTGGGCCTTAAATTTACTTTATAAATTAAAGTTAAATAACTTTATAACAATGTTAATTAATGTAGAATCATTATCTATGACAATGTTATTTTGATTCTAAAAAAAAACATTATAATTATTTCTTTTCAAATAACAGTACCTATAATATTGCTACACATAAAGTTAAGTATGCTTAAGGCAAACTGAAATATAATTTTATAATCGTCACCTTTACCTACTTGTTTTATTACATTATCCAAGTCTTCGATGATATTATATAAAATTGCTAGTTAATGTGATTAATTCTGTGTCAATTATCACTTCATCTAAATTGAGTAGACATTATAAATAATGGCTAGATAATATATATAATATCCGGATTTATTACTTTGGCTGTAACATATATATATATATATATATATATATATATATATATATATATATATATATATATATATATATATATATATATATAATTTATTATTTATTATTATTATTAATTACAATCAAATTTGTTACAGGTTTTCTATCTATAATATAATAAATTTATAATTCTATATTAATTAGTTTGGTACCTAGAAAACTCAATTCCTGTATGTACCAATGTTTTAACAGTTCCAATACTTATTTATATATCTAAATTTAAATTATAGACAGTGTAGTACAAATCAATAAACCAAAACAATTCAAACCAAATCAAACAGACAATTCAAGGTAAACAAGCAGAACATTCAACGAAAATAAGTAAAAGCAATGTTGCAAACTTTTCAATATTATTCGCTATAAAGGTCTTACATCTCTGGATATAACTTTGTTTGTTAAGTTCCACTCTTATTGCTATTGGTATTGTGAATTTTAACACCCAGATAGTCAATAGATCTAAGGCTTAAATTTGTAGTGCTATTAGGTATTTTAAGGTTTTATTTATAGCAAACACTCAAAATAAATAAAGATCTTGTTGTAAGGATCTTCTCATTATAAAGGTGACATGTTTGAAACATTTAATTTTTTCGAAAAATGATTTTAAGAATATAGTTTTGTACTGTTTTTAAAGGTTTTAGTGTATTTTCATATGAACTTCCCCGTACAATTATGGCATATCTCAGTAGAGATTCCACAAGAGCTCTATAAACACAAATCAGAAGATGTTCGTTCAACATCTCTCTCATGGTATAAAATTTCCGAATTAATTTTCTTATATTGATTGTCAACCTTATTACATTTTGTTTCCATTTGAGATTGCGATCAATAAGTACTCCTAAATATTTTGTGTATTGTACCTCTTTTATTGCATTTTCAAATCCATTCACATTTATGCTATCATAATTGGGTCGATTTGCCATTGTTAGGGAGAAAGCTATGTAGTTAGTTTTGTCAACATTTAAAGTAAGTTTAAATGAATCAAGCCAATTTTTCATTTTACTCAGACCACGAGCGGCGTATTTCCCCTACAAATTTTACAACGGTATCATCAGCATATGAAACCACCATACCATTCTCAAGTGGAATATCAGTCAGAGAATTTATGTATAAAGAAAATAGTAAGGGTCCCATGACCGTGCCCTGTGGTATGCCAATTTGAACTTCTGTTTTCTACCTGTAAGATAACTTTTGAAAACTTCAGACACGACACCTCTGACACCATACCTGTTTAAAACATCAAGAAGAGTATCATGAGGCACCGTGTCAAAAGCCTTTGCAAGATCTAGAAAAGCTGCTATACATTTTTTACCTTTATCAATATATATCAATATATATATATATATATATATACATATATAAATATTTTCTCCTTCACTCCTGTAGTTTTTTGGCTGGTCTTACGGTAAATAGCCTTTAAGAATTAAGATTTTTATTGCTGGATATTTTGATTTTCACATCTTTTCTGATATGAATCATAAATCTATAAGGACTTCTTTAAATATTTACAGCTATTTTCATCACTAAGCCATTTTTAATTGTGAATTACATCATCAAATAATGTAATTTTACTTTATTTTTGAAAGTAACATATACCAAGGGTCCGCAACCTCTCCAGAGTTTTTTTTTCCGAAGCCAAATATGAAAACATGTATGGTTGATATGTATTAGAAAAAAAATAATATAACCGTTTTGTGCTGAGCAACATGTTATTATTTTGATGTGTGCGCAGGATTATTATATTTGTTTGGTAATTGCAATATTGTAGTCAATTTTTCAAAATTTAGTTATTATTAAACTACTCAAGAGTCACAAGAATGATTCTACTGAGCCGCAGGTTCTCGACCACTGACTGCCCTGACCCATACCAATCAGTCATACGGAAATAACTACCAATTCAGAGAATCTTCAATAATAGAGGCATGATACAATTTTTTATGAGAAAGGAAGCATGGACAAACAACATAATATTGTAATCAACGTTTTCAGTTCTTTTTCTAGTTATCCTCTTTTCAAACACTTCACTGAACAATAATCACTGATGTCACTGGTTAACAAAGTGCTACCGTGACATTTTTATATTATATTCAACCCGTCATCGTTACCTGGGGTAAATATTACCCCAGGCAGTTTTAAACAGCTGGATCTTCAAAGTATTCAGTCTCATACATAGACGGTTCTTCAAATATACCTTACTAAATTATTGTTGATAAAACACAAGGCAGTTGAATGATAGCTTTCATGTGTATCGTACTAGAGTCGATTAAAGTGCCTGGGGGTTATATCTACCCCACGGTATCGTTTCTGTATTAAATTAAGTAAGTTGTGCGTATATGAACTATTTAGGCTTTGATGCAATAAAGTACATTGTTTACAATGGCTCGCTTAAGTACGTATGAAGAAGAATAAAAACGACTTTTGGAGCTGTTGGCTGATATTGATAACATACAAACGCCAGAAAGTGAAGGCGAAATTATTATAAATTTTTCAAAGCGTTCGGTCTTTTTATTAACTATCATGAGGTATTGCCAATGCGATTTCTATTTTTCAAAGTATTTTTTTAATACCAAATAAACAATTCTAAAATTAAATGGGTTAGAATCGAAATTTATTTTGCTTCAAATAAACTTGTTTTCTCATTGATTGATTTTCCTCAATTAAAATTAATTGAAGAGTGGTATCTCTTTTATGGAATGTATAAATATGCTTTTTTTATTTGTCATTTAGAAAAGAGGTCTGGGGTTATATTTATCCCACGTTATTCTTTTTGTTCTTAAATTCCAGGTGACCAACGCAGGGTTAAGGCTATAATAAGGTGTTCTACTTGAATGAACTCGAAAATAACAGTTTCAGCTTTATTAAAGGTAGAGATCAAGCATTTCAGTTTTTTAACTAAAAACTTTAAAATACTATTGTTGCGATATTGTGTATGAAGACGGTATTATAAGTGTTATTAATGCGTTTTTCAAAAGAAAACTGAAGGTCGTTACTGGATGTAAATTCATTTCAATATGAATAACTTGTTTTTGAGATTCACATCAACATTTATGTGACTAACTTACGTTTCGAATTTACTAAGGCATTTAAAATCATTTTGATTTCATATAAGGAAAATAAATCCAAAAAGGAAATGAATACCTATGCCTCGCAATAATCATTTACTCGATTTACGTGAAGAACTTTGGTTTTCAATTATTATTCGGTAAATAATAATAAATAATAATCCTTTTGTTCACTGCCGTTTCAATCAGTTACTTATTGCCTTACTTAATTGAAATTATTTGTAAATTTCCAGTATTGGAAGAGATAACTGTATAACGCTTATCATAATATAAATAAACATTTTATCCACATTCGTTTCTGAGAGTGAA
Source organism: Cynegetis impunctata (assembly GCA_030704885.1). NCBI lineage: Eukaryota > Metazoa > Arthropoda > Insecta > Coleoptera > Coccinellidae > Cynegetis > Cynegetis impunctata. The sequence goes on from JARQZK010003655.1 coordinate 368,073, forward strand.
TCCTAGTTACAATATACATTTATTTTCAACCAAGGGACCTCTGATTTTCATCACAGTGATAGTTGTGTACGAATTTTGAAATACCAAGTAAGTAAATAACTTTTGACACTTCCATTCCATTGCGAATTAGATAATACTATCAAGGTCTCAAAATAATCGAATTCACTCAATCAAACTACCGTCTCTATTATATTCATCGTTACAGTGTCAGTGACTATTATCTCACATCCAAAGTGTGAGTTGACGGAATGTTTAGTTATGCAGATTAAAATCAGAAATATGTCTTATAATTATCATTTAAAATTTGATTCTGTATTTTTGAGCCTGAGCTTATTTTCAATGATGGTGAGATCTTGACTCATTTCACTAAAAATCGCACATTTCTTTGTCGTAGGTTATGTACTGAAAACTAGTACACTACACTAATATTAACTTGGGAGTGGGAGTTTTCAATCACATAGCTAAGTAATATAACAGCATGCTCAAGAGCTCAAGTATACTTACAGAGGCGTAACTGATGATGGGCTCAGTTTCACAAAACACTAGAACGATTATCTAAATTATAATTTTTTACACTGAGTTTTTATGCTTAGGGTACTAAATTTTTTATATGTTTACAGGTTTATCTCAGTGCAATGGCTTTGAATCCTGCCAGTTTACCAGTTGCCCATAAGAAATTAGATGTTGTATCTCTCGATAATCTGAACGAAGGTAGGTAATAAGTCATATTTTCATACAGTTAATAATATACAAGATCTATATTTCTAGAAGAATAGCATAAGTCTGAAAAAACATTCGAGATTCGTGCTATATGTATATATTATACATACATATATATATATATATATATATATATATATATATATATATATATATATATATATATATATATATATATACATAGGCGCCGACTCCATGGGGCTTGGGGGGGGGGGGGAGCCCCCTCAATAAAATTTTTGTGGGGGCGGAGCCCCCCCAATAATTTAAGGAAATTATTACTTACATTATGCTTTATGAAATTGCAAAATGATGTTGGTATTTTTCATTTTCCTTTTCTCCAGAGGACAAAACAATGGAGGGTTACAAATGTGCAGGCACCCTTGAGTCAATGTAATAATTCAAGACTTATTTCTTTTTACGTCTTTATTGCCATGCAATGAACCCAGTAGAGGATGTAAATGACAAAATTCAATGCCCGCATCTAAATATTTCTGAAAAATCTGAAAAAAATATATGAGGGATTGATTTGTATGCGCAATGGAAGGCGTGATAGTTTTGCACACTTTCGGAATTGTGTTTGAAAGAAAAACCTTATAAGATGGTGATCCTTTGCTTCCTCGGAATCGAGTATAATACCAAAGAAGAATGAAAACATCGAAGACAGCTCTCCGCACACTTTCAAAACCACGAAGGAATACTACAAACCTCTTTACATTGAAGTTTTTGAAAAGGTGCAATCTTGCATTGCCGAGCGGTTTGCATCAACTGGACTCACACATTGCAATTGACCAAGAGTACTTGCTATTAGTAAACAGAGGTGAAACAAAGTTTGAAAAATCAACTGAGCTTTCAAAAACGACCTAGACATTGAGACTGCGCTTACATTTGAATATGTTAGCCGATATCGCTAATAAAAAACAAAAACAAAAACATGCGCGATGTAACATTCCACAAGAGTCTGCAGTTGGAGAAATTTCATGTGAATTAGTGAAGTGCGTTAAGCTTCTACAAGTAGTTCCAATCACGACAGCAACAGCAGAACGATTATTTAGGATCCTTAGACGTCTGAAGTCATATCTCCCATCAACAATGGAACAGAAGCGATTGAACAACTTGGCTGTTCTTCATGTCCACCGAGATGTTTTGGATGAATCGGATACCCGACCAGTCATCAACGACTTAATATTCAGTAATGTAGTCAGACGTTCGACATTTGCACCTTTCTAAACACACTCTAGCCCTAGTATTGGTATTCAGAGCAATATAAAAAATCTTTATGAAAGAGAGAATTAAATACATAAATAATGTCAAATTTTCAATTTGAAAATATGAGTACTAGATTAGTACTGTATTACTATATTACTGTATTAGTTATTTTCAAATACTCAAATATGTTTATATTTATTATATTATAATACTTAAATATTTTCAAAGCAATAACTTTGAGATATTGAGTATTTCACTTATTAAATCAAAGTGCTATTACTGTGCGACAGCAATATTTTATGTTTTATACTTTAAACTTGATAGTTGAGGCTTTATTCAAATATAATTTCAGTGTTTTCGGAGCTATGTATTCACTGCTCTGTAATAGTCTATAAGCATAATTATTTCTGTATTTCAAGAAAATACCGTGCATGTTTATGTTTTGTTTCGCTTTTCAATGCCAAAAAATGTGTCAGGCTTCTCTAGTTTCCCGGAGTGCCGAGTTAAGGAGAGTTGAGGTTTCGGTGTTCTAATGTTGACCATATCAGTGATGTCAAAATGCTTAAAAAAATTTTAAAACTCACTATTTTTCATCTAAAATTCAGAAAATTTCCTGCGGCAAGACCTCCAGTATGGGCCCCCCCAATATTTTTCATAAGTCGGCGCCTCTGTATATATATATACATATATATATATATATATATATATATATATATATATATATATATATATATATATATATATATATATATATATATATATATATATATATATATATATATATATATATATATATATATATATATAAAATCTCTTGATAATTATTAGCAATAACAGGCTTGTTGAATCTTAAAAAACTCGATTTTATTAAAAAGTTGACGTTTCGCCACGACATTCGTGGCTTTATCAAAACTTTTTAACAATTCGAATAAATAATTATATATACCTATATATATATATATATATATATATATATATATATATATATATATATATATATATATATATATATATATATATATATATATATATATATATATATATATATATATATATATATATATATATATATATATATATATATATATATATATATATATATATATATAATACCATATGAATTAGTGAATGAGTGAGTGAGATAGAAAATATGAGGGATATCTCCGAAAATATTGACAGAATTGATAAACGTGATAATTATATTATGAACGTTTGGCCAATTTGGCGTTTAGATACGATCCAACGTCGCCGATGAATAGGTCAACTTTGGAAAAACTCTTGGTCAATATTGCAATGCATTGAGGTTTCGACTGGAACTGCTAGGATTATGTTCTGCTAGCGGGAAGGTCAAATTACCACAAGTCACAGCGCCTCCAGAGCCACTGTATTTATTACTTTATTGACAAGAACCTCTATCAAAGCATTTCTTGCAGAATATTCAAATGTACAACAGTGTGTTTCAAATAACATCATTCGTTGCGAATATAAATGAACGGGGGTTCAATCCAAAATTTTAGCAGCTAGTATATATATATATATATATATATATATATATATATATATATATATATATATATATATATATATATATATATATATATATATATATATATGCACTTTGTTCCTGCTTCTTTCCTGATATCATAATCCCATCTTATATTGGGGCGCCTCTTTGGCCTTTTGACGCCTCTTGGGTACCACTGTGTTGTCCTTATGGTCCATCTATTGTCGGTCCTTCTCGCTAGGTGCCCTGCCCATTGCCATTTGAGGGATTTTATTCTGTGGATGACGTCTATTACCTGGGTCTTTCCTCTAATCCACTCTATTGTCTCACGGTCCCTCTTTGTTATGCCGAGCATACACCGCTCCATAGACCTTTGTGCAACCTGAACTTTCCTTATGAACTCTTGCTTTAGTGCCCAGGTTTCACAGCCTTACGTCATGACTGGTATTATCAGCTGATCGAAGGCTCGCTTCTTTAGGCGGAGTGGCATTCTTGATTTAAAGATGACTGAATTTTGTCCGAATGCTTTCCATGCCAATTTCATTCTTATGTTGATTTCCGGAAGTAGTGAACAAGACTTATGTATTAATTGTCCCAGGTATATGTATTCGTCCACTACTTCAAGTCATGTACAATGAAATGGTAGTCCAATAATCACGATATCACGGTCAGCGAGATACATATATATATATATATATATATATATATATATATATATATATATATATATATATATATATATATATATATATATATATATATATATATATATATATATATATATATATATATATGTATATGAAAAACTTGGTTCTCGGAATGAACCGCGTAAAAGATTTGAAAAATCTCGACGTTTCGGCTCTCTTTGCGAAGCCATCTTCAGGAGAATTAGAAGGGAAATAATTCAGATACGTGGCCTCAATCTGCCTACTCCACGAATCGAATTGAGGGGAATCGGAAACAATACGATTGCGTGGTCTCAACCTGCCTACTCCACCAACAGTACTGCTTCCTGTCAACTCTGAAGTCTCAACCTGCCTACTCAAGGCAGATTGAGGACACGTATCTGAATTATTTCCCTTCTAATTCTCCTGAAAATGGCTTCGCAAAAAGAGCCGAAACGTCGAGATTTTTCAAATCTTTTACGCGGTTCATTCCGAGAAGTTTTTCAAATACTTCCGACCGCGGAAATCTTTCTGAATATATATATATATATATATATATATATATATATATATATATATATATATATATATATATATATATATATATATATATATATATATATATATATATATATATATATATATATATATATATATATATATATATATATATATATGTATATATATATATATATATATATATATATATTTATTTATGTATATATGTATATATTTTTATATATATATATATATATATATATATATGTATAATATATATATAATATATATATATATATATATATATATATATATAAATATATATATATATATATATATATATATATATATATATATACTATGCTAATAACTAATAAACATTAAAAATAAAAAGGTAATAACCTTCAGGCAGATAAATAATAAACATTTTTTTTAATATTAATCAATTTGAAAAATCTTTTCCTAGGTTTGGTCCGCGCAAAAATATACCTACCTACTCAAAATCAATAAAGTTTTACAATTCTTGCTCTTAGATTTTCGTAAATTATTGAAATTTGTAGAAATAATCGAATATTTTTGCAAATATGAGGATTATATTTTTAATGTTGAATTATTTTTATGAACAAAAAATGTTCTGACTTAAATGAATACCAAAATGATATTCAATACATGCAAATCTACCGTATTTTTATTTCACACTGGAACAAATTGAGCAGTTATGTAGATTTAGTAATTTCAAAACGCTTTGTAGAAGTAATATTAATCTCACTGAAGAAACAAAAAGTAAAGATAGAAAAGGTAAAGAACATTACTCGATGGAGATCATTATACATCTATTAAAAAGTTATTACCTTACTCACAGATTGGTGAATTTAAAAATTGAATTAAAGCATATTTTATAGAAAAGTTTTATGAAAACTAATCTGAACCATTTTTAAAATAGACTGTCTTTCCTCTTTTCTTGCACTGGTTCAGAATTTGCTATCATCTGAAATCGTATCAGGAAATTTTCAATATGATGAATGCGATTTTGGTAATTATATCGTTATACTGTTCTCAAAAATATCCGAAATATCTAATTTTTCAAGTAAGCCATTTCAATCAAAATAAATTAAAAAGTGGTAAAATATATACTGGATACTGCTAATGAGGAGTTATTTTTAAGAATTATATTATTTATTATTATCAATCAAGACATTGTTTGCGTTAGCACATGCAGCAAGTGACAACAAATTATTTATATCATCTTGCTTATCACAGTCATGATTGAAACAACAAGTTAAGTATATCGGATTATTTAAAGCTTCAATAATAATAAATATTCCAATTTTCATTAACAGGATTTTTCGGAGTACCTTACCAACTTCATTATTGCTTCTATGTTTTACGTATTCAAGAGTAAGAAATAGTAAAGGTTTTGGAAATTGATGTTTGTATTCCTATTCTGCTTTATTAAATACACTGCTCAAAAAAATTAGAGGAACACTTTTGAATAACCTTGTAACTCATTAAGTGATAGTTTTATACAGATGACATTTATAGTCTTAAAGACACATATTTTCTTCTAATAAATCGATTTGTAGAACCTTCAACTAATTCTCCATTCGCAAACTAAGATTGATAATTTAAAAAAAGTGCGAATAACAAAATGAAATGAAGAGATTTTTCAATACTAATGTTCCGCTATCTGACAACCAATGGGCTTCAGTATCGCGTGTGCCCTCCAGCAGCACGAATTACTTCTAGGCATCTTCTTGGCATACTTCTCACGAGCCTTCGAATGTCTTCCTGTGGTATAATGTCCCACTCTTCGACCATTGCTTCTGTTAGTTGCTGAAGGGTTTGAGAGGGATTTGGACGATGTCGAATACGTCTGTCCAATATATACCATAAGTGTTCAATTGGATTAAGGTCAGGGCTTATCGCTGGCCAATTAATTCTACGAATTACATGCTCGTTAAGAAAATCTATAGAAATCGCAGCAGTATGAGGCCTTGCATTATCCTGCATGAGAAGAAAATCAGGGCCTATACCGTATGCTGCAGGAATAACGTGATCTGACAGAATGACATCAATATATCTTGCAGCTGTAAGACTTCCTGGTATTACTACAAGATCGGTTTTTTCCTCCAAACTTATTCCACCCTAGACCATTACTGAACCCTCTCCAAATCTCGATACTTCTTGTACAGCTGCAGCGGAGTATCGTTCATTATGGCGTCTATACATACGCACCCGGCCATCACAACGAGTGAAACGAAATCTTGATTCGTCTGTAAAAAGTACTGGTCTCCATTGTCGAAGTTGCCATCTCAAATGATGAAGAGCAAAGTCTAATCGCATAATTTCATGATGTCGAGTTGAAACAGGCTTTCTCACCGGTCTTCTTGGTTTTTAATTTGCTTCCCGTAACCTGTTTCTAACAGTCTGGTCAGAAATGGTTACCTGATGAGCCATCCTTAGTGTAATTTGAAGGTCTTTTGCTGTCGCTATTCGTTTCCGCAAAGAAGAAAGTACTAAATATCGGTCCTGAATTTGTGTAGTTTTTCGCTTTCGACCTTGTCCGGTTCGTCTTTTATATAGTCCCGTCTCTCTATAGCGATCATACGCACGTTTAATGACTGACGGACTGCGATTGAACTTTCTTGCTACTTGTCGAATTTTAACACCATTTTCAATTAAAGCTATCGTACGAGCGACTTCTATCTCGCTAAGATTTTCCATTTTGCCAGATAATGAATTCAACAACTACAAACTGTCATGTCATTGCTCGCTGAAGCTCTCTAAGCCTGCCACAACATAAAACCTAAATAGGAATATTTTTATAATCACTTTATTTTTTGTACTTGCTGTGAAATATTGAACTTATCTCGAAAAAATGGGCATAATTACGTTTATTTTTTAACATCACTGAAATAAAATACATATCAATTATGAAAATATAATTTTCATTTGTTGATAACAGCAATCCCAAAAGTTACAGGGTTATCCAAAAGTGTTCCTTTAATTTTTTTGAGCAGTGTATTTCAATATTGTGATGCTTTTCCTACAAATAAAGTGAATGGTTGTAAAAGTATCGAAAACGTCAAATATATGGTAACTGTGTAGCCTGAAATATAATTATTCAAATGAATCGCATTTGAGACATAATAATTAGATTAATGATTCTAAACTTCTTTTTTGTCCAGTCACTCTTTTAACGATTTTAAAATTTGAAGGCACACAAAGAAAAGATAAGTTTTGTTTTTGTTCAAAAGTTAATAGCATGAATTAAATTCTGAATGGTTAGCTAGATATATATTTGCAATAGGTAATAACCATCTGAGCTTTAAACCGCACTATGATATGATTACTGGCAGGGCTCTTAGAGTTCTCGTATTGAAGCATCTTTTTACATCTCTGTAAGAGCTTTCCTGGAATGTGCCTCCATTGTTTGGTCACCTTGAACATTTGGGGATTAATAAATTGGTAATCCAGGTAAGCGTGAAAAAGATATGCTCCTCGAAAAGAACGCCAGCCAACAATAAACTAAATACACAAACCTTATGGAACAACGAAAAAATTCATCACGGCAAACAGACGCATACAGGGAACTGAACAAAACGGTCAAGAAACAAATAAGGAAAGACATAAGAGCACACAGGACAAAAATAATCAATAACACCATAGAACAGAATGCCGGCATGAAGGTACTAAGATCAAAACTATCAAAAGGCAAAACACAACTTAGCAAAATAAAGAATAAAAACGGAGTGACGGTAACAGACAGAAAAGAAGTAGCTAGAGTAATAGAGAACTTTTATTCTCGCCCTAAGTTTTGATTGATAGATAAATCAAGTTTCCTATTGAAAACTTATATCATGCCATGAATATTACCTTATTCATCGAGGATTGTTCTTGATTATCGAAAAATCTTTGCAATATGAAGTAATATCTCAACGATCTTATAATAATGATATTTGTTTCAGTTTTGACCAAAGGACTGAAAAGTTATTTCAAAGAAGTTGAAGTATCTGTCGTTGACTGTCCAGATTTGACAGAAAAGCCATTCACCTTAGCCAAACCAGGTAAGCCTAACTAACTCCTATCACAAAATTCATAAAATTTTCACGTAGAAACGGAACAGTTCACTTTACAATTACCGTTGTTTTCTGTAGCTTTTCTATAAAACAAGGAGCTATGACAAAAAATTAAGTTGCATTCTTCTTAGTTAATTTCGTATACAATTAATAATGTGTAAAGGTGCGTTTCCACTGAAATTGTTGGCAATTTTAGCGTTTACAGCTGTTTGCAACTCTCCAGAAAATCATCAACTTTTGTTTCCACTGTGTCCATTACCGAGATGCCGATAATTTTAGAAATATTTCAATTTACAACAAGATGCCTCAACCGTCGGTATCTCCGAATGAAGATGATATTATTTATTATTTAATAACTGGGATTGAATTCTCGCACATCACTTGGTGAAACATCATAAAGAATAAAGTATAAACTTTAAAATAAAAATACTTGGCTTATGTTTCACAATATAAAAAAATATTTAGGTACTGTATTTAGCAGTAACGAAAAGTCGACATGTTTCGAGTTATGAACTCATTATCAAGACTGACTACAGGAGAGTATTGCATCGTAATTTATAAAACAGACAAAAGCAAAGGTGATACCTGAAAATCAATTTGTTCGTTTACAAGGGGTAATTTACTATTATGGGCGGAACTTATTTCGAGAATTTCAAGAAGGTCAAGGCGTTTTCCTTTGTTACCTGAAGGTAACAATTTGGTTTTGTTGAAATCCAGGAAGTAATTGAATTTTATACAATGTTCAGAGAAGCCAGTGGTATTTTTGTTTTGTAAAATTGACTTTTTATGTTCTTCAACACGAATATTTATATTCCTTCCTGTCTGTCCAATATACAAAGCAGGACATTCGTCGCAAAATATTTTGTAAATACCACTGTTTTCTCCGATGTTACACTTTTCGTTACTGCTAAATACAGTATCTAAATATTTTTTATATTGTGAAACATAAGCCAAGTGTTTTTATTTTAAAGTTTATTCTTTATATTTATTATTTTGTGCAAAACAAAAACGCAAGCATAAATATTGGGTACGACCAAGCCTCAATGGAAGAAAAGTACATGGAGGGATTGAACTATTGAATCCTTTGAGAAGAGATTACATGTTAGCATATTGAAGATGTACAGATCAAAAACTTTTTTGCTGAGTGACTTTGATTTTAAAAAAATGCTAAAGGCGGAAACACATTGAAACGCGACACGTGAAACGCGACACCTGATGTATAATGTGCACTTACCAACACGCGATGCCACACAACACACAAGCAATTAATTGTTCTTCGTTCATTTTTGTCAAATTTCTGCCAAAATTCAGTAAATTATAGGGTATCAACGTATCAGTGGCGGCTCGTGAGGTTTTGGTTTGAGGAGGCTACAAGAGGTGTTAAAAATACACCATAGCCGAAAATTTTTAGGATTTCAAGGTCAATATAATTTAAAGAAAATCAAAGTAAAACAAGCACCCTAAGCTATTAATCTGTTTTCACTTTCGAGTGTCTACCTTGAGACCTACAAATCCTATTTACAATATTCACAAAAATTCTTCTCAGCCAATTAATCAATTCATCTATTCATCAAATTTTTTCTTTCACATAATAGGTACCTACCTACCTACTTAACGAATTTTTTAACAGCTGGTGAGAGCAAATAAAAAGTTATTATATATTTTTGAAGATTAGCGGGATTCTGCGATCTTTAACGTTAGCAAAATGATCTATAATATCCTCATAAAATTTTTTGTCTTTCGCCAAAAGTTTTACCAATTCCTTTTCAATAGATAACAAACTAATATTTTTCAAACGATCCTGGCTCATTGAATTTCGTGAAAAAGTTTTAATTCTCTTAAGAGTGGAAAACGAGCGCTCTACGGAAGCCGATGTCACCGGGATAGAAACAATTAGACATAAGAGTTTATAAACTTGGGGTAATTCTTGATTCAAATCATTATCAAAAAGTTATTTAATAGTCCTCACATGATTTTCATTGTGCCCCAAAATTTCATTGTCATTATAAACAACACACAGTTCACTTTTTATGGCCACCTTATCAAAAAAAGTGTATTTTTGACATAAATTTTCCAAAAGGTTATCTGGAAAATTAGCCGAAAATCCGGTGAACAAATTTTTATTGAGTAAGTCGAAGAAATGCAGTTCTTTCAAATCAGAGAACCTTATTTCTATTTGACCCCTCCATATCTGCGTAACTGAATTTCTTTCGTTTTGGGCTAAATTGAGTCGTATCATCAGTAGTTTGAAATACAGAAAATAGTTTTTTAAAATAAACTTCTGCACGAAATTCTGAAATTTTTTCCAAAAGAAACTTGAGCCGATTTCGTGAGTAAATTACATCTGAAAACTTGTGCTGTAAGATTTGAAAAACTATTTCTGTTTGTTCAAAAATTAATTTAAAGATGTTTAAAAAATATATAAATTCCTTATCTTGTAAGTAAGATATTAATCCGCGTGCTGTATTTAACTAATTATTCACTTTATCGGTGAAAAATTCCTCACTTTCAACTAGGTATAGAATTAAATCCTCAAATCCTAAGCGGCCCCAAACAGAGACATTTTCACTAGTAAAAAGTAAACACTGCCAACAAAATAATTTATTTTTTACCTCTGATCCGGTTAGGCAAGGATTTCTCTCATAATTCCGTGTATTGAAACCGCGGTTTTGTTTTCTGTTACGCTGCACCAAATTGTTTAATTCAGGGGTAGGTTTTTTTTGTTTTTATCAAAACTTTATCCTCATAACTTAGGGCACTAAAGTTATAGGATAACAAATATTCCACTAAGTCACCATTGAAATTTTTGAAATTAATTTCAGTAATCAAACTTCACTATAAACAATACGCGTAACGCGAGTTGATTCCGGCGTCCATTATTCAGACAGTACGAATACGAATTACGATCATACTACGATTCAATCAACGACTTTACTCGATGTCAGGGAGATTCTATAGTTGTGATTGGTCGACATTGTATAAGGCTGGAGTTTATCGGTGTTGCCATGTACATGTGTTTTGGTTTTCTATTTCAATGAAGTATTCATTCGGAGTATTTGGTTTTAAGTGGTGTGAGTTTGCTTTTCTGTGGCAGGCATAATGAACGTTGAGAATATACCTTTCTTAGCTTTCCGCAGCGTTGCCACAAATCTTGAAATGAATGAAATGCAGTAAATGTAAATACCTTCTATCTTAATTAATAAATTATATTATATAATGTAGGTTGAAAGGAAGGTAGGTGCATAAAATAATATGATTTTGATTAATATGAATATGCTGAATGCTGACTATTCAATATAATATATATATTAGTGATACACGGAATATTATTGAGGAGGCTTAGCCTCCTTAGCCTCCTTTGACTAGCCGCCCCTGCAACGTATGAACGTACGCTTTGCCCGATCAATTTAGACATCCAAGGTTACAAAAATTCCGAGTAGGCTGAATATCGGTAGGATTATTCAAAACACTATTATGAAGGAAATATGAAAAGTCCTCATCGATCCGACATGTGCAAAAAAATTTACTTGGGTTCAAAAAGTTGAAAGAGTTGTAATCGGCATAATTCTCCTGAAGATGGCTTCGCAAAACGTCGAGTTTTTTCAAATCTTTTACGCGGTTCATTCCGAGAACAAAGTTTTTCAAATACTTCCGACCACGGAAATCTTTCTGAACATATATATATATATATATATATAAATATATATATATATAAATATATATATATATATATATATATATATATATATATATATATATATATATATATATATATATATATATATATATAATATATATATATATATATATATATATATATATATATATATATATATATATATATATATATATATATATATATATATATATATATATATATATATATATATATATATATATATATGTATATATATATATATATATATATATATATATATATATATATATATATATATATATATATATGTTTTTGAATGATTAAATTAATTATTTAGAGCAGATATTCACGATTAAGCTTCTGCGTAGATTCTAGAATTCATCAAAAATTTATATATTCATTTATAGGTCTTGGTGGTAAAACAAAATTAGTAGAAGTTGGAGGGCCACCGTTCTTACTGCCGTTAGTACAGAAAGATAAAGTTTACGATTTGAAAGATATAGCTAAGTTAGCAAACGCCGAAAATGTATTCATTATTGGTGCTGGTGCAGGACCACACCCTTACGCAGGAGTAAATTGTGAGGTAAGAAGGTTCAATACTTTGAATTAGGCTTTGGGTTCATTAAATAAAAACAATATCTGAAAGTTGATGCTTTGAAAATATTTAAGTATTATAAAATAATAAATATAAAAATATTTAAGCATTTGAAAATTACTAAAACAGTACTACAATAGGTACTAATGTTTCTGAAAATTCAACATTTTGTATGTAAGTATTTAAATCTCTATTTCATAAAGATTTTTAATATTGCTCTAAAGTATTAAATGATTGAAATAAAAAATACCAACATAATTTTGTGATTTTACGATGAATAGGTAATATAACTAATAATTTTCTGAAATTGTTAGGAGAAAACCAATTTTTGAGGGGACTCGGCCCCCTCAGGGACTTTTTACTCAAAATACTATTACAATCAAAACCTCGACTCTGTTGCAAATATCTTTATTTTTATATAAACTGTTCACAAGATATCATTACATCATAATCATCTTTGTCTATGCTTGAAGTTTTGTATTGGTTCTGCTACTGATATATATCAGAATTGCATACATAGCTTTGCTAGGCTCAAATTCTTTACAGCAAATCTCATTTATTGTAATGTGAGATCTAGGTAATAGACACAGCTGAATTCAACATTTTTAGAATCATTTTGTTTCGAATTTTACATTTAACAATATTCATCAATTAAAATATCCTCTTCACGAATGCATTGGATGACGGTTAGCTTAGAAGAGTAAATGCAAATAGAGCTAAATCTTCAAACATGAATTTGTAGGCTGCATGTTTTAAATCTATAACCTTCCTCCAAAAAGTGGCTCTATGATATTAACGTCTTTAGATATATTTCTTTGTTTATATTAAATGATGAAAGTACATTTTTATTTTTTTTAATATTTTTTATTTCTATTTTTTTTATTTATTCAGAGTTTCCTAGGAGAGATTTTTTATTTATTATTTTTTATTAGAATAAATTTTTTTATTTTTCCAAAATTTTTTTCAATTAATATCCGTTTTCCAGTATACGCTTCTAGGTAAAATGACTGAAAAAGCTGTATATTCGTGTCATTTTTCACGTATATTTATTTTAGTACTATGTAAAAAACAAGCCCCCTCAAGGTTTGTTTAGCACCCTCTAGAAAGCAGTGCTGGCTACGGCCCAGTATAGCGATGATGAAAACTTATTCTTTTTCAAAATTCTAGTTGTCAATTATAGCTAATTGCAAATGTGATAAATAAACTCTAATCTGCCTTGACTTTTACATTATCAGTCATTGCCAAATCGGTATCTTATCAATTTCTATTATTCAATTATGCAATAATAGTCTAGTCAACAAGTGCTTTTTTGTTCAATTTTTTTCAGCAGTCTCGGAAAAATATGAGTAAGGGTCATTCGATTCGGAATAGAATGTAGATATTTTTTGAAAAAAATTAAGTTCCGCTCGCGAAAACTGTGAAAGTTATGAACAATTGACTAAAAGAAAAAAGAGGGGTTTGTTTTTTGAAAATATCTCAAAAACCGATTGAGATTTTTGATATCTAAAAAAAAGTTCGAAAAAAAAAGGAAATTTCCTATAATGGAGTCCCGAAACTGTAGGATCAATATTTATGAATTTCTGAGAGGAGTGAAAATACGGCCGAAAACGGACACTTCAACAATAAACATTATTCGGCGGAAAGAAATTTTTATCACGATTTTTCAATTAGTTATACAATAGTTAATTAATAATTTTTTGCTGCTTGAACAAGAACACTGCCAGTACGATAACTGTTGAACTGTGAATCTGAGATTTTTTTCTTTCTTGGAGATAATTTTGAATAGATCAACGTTAAAAAGATCTGAAAAATCAAATCAAAAAAATTAAATATTCATAAAAATTTTTTTCAATTCTCCTATAAACAACAATAATTTTTCATACAATAAGAGATGAAAATTGAAAAAAACTTATTTCATGCAGCTTCCGATAATAAGAAACGGATTTATTGAAATTATTATAAAAAAATTTGTTTTTATTTTGCAACTACGTAAGTCAGTGGCGTAGATAGGGGGGGGATCAAGGGAATCAATCCCCCCCCATGAGCCTACGATAATTATAATAGATCTGAATAAAAGTCTTCGTATCTATGTACGTATTTAAGTACTTTACATGAAATTTAGTAAGCACTAGCACCTTTTCTGCTATTATGTATGTGCAATTATAAAAATATCACCTAGATATGCTTTTGTGACGGCTGTGCAATAGAGTATTGTATAATTTCCGCGCTTCGAACAGGCCGACCAATCAGGCATGGACATAATTTTAACATTATAAAGTAACTAGTGGCTTTGAGCATATTTTATTCAATGTTGAATTAGTATGTTTGATCGGTCACTATGAGCAAAAAAGTGATAAAACGTTCAAATGGCTCTAATGGAAAATTTTTATTTCGAAAGGAAGAAGTCAATCAAAATCTCCACGCACTTCTCTTTCTAAATTGTATAATATACTTAATATTAAACAAAAGTGCTCCAGCTTTTGTTTAATGGTTTAGTATTATATCTAAAGCAGTTTTGTTCAATAGTATAGGTAGTATAAAATTTAGAAAGAGAACAAGTGCGATGAGGTTTTGGTTGACTTCTTCCTTCGTACATAAAATTTTTCATTTCAGCCATTTAAGCTCTTTCAAATAAGGTTTTTGGTTCTAGTGACCGATTAAATTCCTATTTACATTCTAGGAGCGTGACTTCTGCTCATAGAGGATTTTCAATCAATATTTAATATTTCGAATATTTTGTAGAGTAGGTATTGCAAAATAGGACTGAATTTTGGATTTCATTGTCAATTTAATTACTCCATAATTATTTTGAAGTTAATAAAAATCGTCGAGTTAGTAAAAATTTTCTTGCGATGGCTGGACTTCCACATCATGAATCTTGGAGAAAGATTTACTAATCATGAGAATACAGTCTAGTTTACAAGTGCTTTTGTGTTCAACTTTTTTCATCAGTCTCGGAAGAATATGAGCAAATAGCATGTAGATAGTTTTTGAAAAAAATTGAGTTCCGTTCGGGTAAATTGTAAAAGTGATAAACAATTTACTGAAAGAAAAAGAAGAGTTTTTTTTCAAATATCTCGAAACGAATAGATATTTTGATATCTAAATAAAGATACAAAAAGAGGAGGAGATTTCCTATAAGAAATTTTAAACTCCCGGAACTGTATTAGGATAAATATTTATAATTTTCTCAGAGGGGTAAAAATACGGCCGAAAACAGGTAATCTGGGTTGCGAAAGTCACGCCCATTTGGGACACTTCAACGATAAATATTATTTAACTATATTAAATATGAAAATTAAGGAATGAAAAATTTCGGGTTCTTACTGAATAGGTAAATTAACAATAATCCAGCGACAACAAATTTTTATCGCTATTTTCGCGCATTAGTTATGCAATAGCTTTTTGCTACTTGAACAAGAACATTGCAAGTGTGCTAACTGTTAAACTATAAATCTGATATTTTTTTCCTTTCTTGGAGCTAGTTGCGAAAGACCTCAGAATAGACCCCCGTTAAAAAATTCGATTTTTTAGTTTTTTACTAACAATTTACTTAGTTGCAAAATTAAACACTCTAATCATAACTTCTTTTTTCTGATTCTCTTATAAACAACGCATTTATTTATAACAATTGTTCAAATAATAGGAGATGAACATTGAAAATAACCATTTCCATGTAGCTTCCGATAATAAAAAACGGACCATTAAATTCATGAAAAAAAATTTCATTTCGATTTTGCAAAACTACGTAAATTGTTAGTAAAAAACTGAAAAATTGAAATTTTTCATTTTTTCAACAGGGATTTACTTTAATAGCTCCAAGAATGAAAAAATCTCAGATCTATACTTGAACAGTTATCACAATTTTCATGTTCAAGCACCAAAAAATTGTTGATTAACTACTGCATAACTAATAGAAAAAATTCTATTATCGCCGGATTATTCTTCATTCACCGATTCAGTAACTTTTCATAATTTATATGGTTAAATAATGTTTATTGTTGAAGTGTCCTAAATGGGCTTGACTTCCCCAAACGAAGTTACCCCTTACCCAGCAGTATTTTTACCTCTCTGACAAATGATTAATATTGATTCTACAGTTCCGGAAGTTGAGTTTTTGTTTTGGGAAATTTCTTCTTCTTTTTGAATCTTTCTTCAGATTTCAAAATCTCAATTATTTTTCGACAAATTAGCAAAAACCAATCCCCTTTTTTTCAGTAGGTATATTGTTTATAACTTTCACAATTTTCGCTAGCGAATTTTTCATTTTCTCAAAAAACATCTACATGCTACAAATCGAATAACACTTTGCTTTTGTTTTTCCGAAACTGCTGGAAAAAGGTGAACAAAAAAGCACTTGATCACTAGACTATTTTTATTAACTCCAGGGACCTACAGTTTAACGCCGGTTCCGAACGGCCAATGGGCTTGAATCTAAGTCATTACGCAACAGATTAATTTTTGAACCACTAAATTCCGGACATACACTACACTCAAGAGCAAGGTGGGTCCGAACCCACAATCCTCTGTTTACAAGCGATACCCTCACCGCTGGGCTACTGAGGCCTCCTTGACAAGACTAAATATATTAAAAAGATTTTCGGAGTTTTTCAAGCATGATTAATTTATACGAAGTTGACAAAGCAGCTGATAAATTCATCAAAACTGTCAAGTCTTCTCAAAAAAATTTTACTGCCACCCCTGTCTTCTCGTTAGTTGAAAGTGTGGAAGAAATATTTAATTCGTCAAGGCGATATTAAGCCAAAAAATTTTTTTCTGTTTATTTTCTACTACATGAAAGATTATTTTTATCAACAAATAAAACTTATGGAATTTTACACAAAGTCATATCCCCCCCCCATTGCAAAAAGCTATCTACGCCACTGACGTAAGTTGTCAATAAAAAACTGAAAAATTAAAATTTTCAAACGGGGATCTATTCTGAAGCCTATCAAAAATAGCTCCAAGAAAGGAAAAAATCTCAGATCTATAGTTGAACAGTTAAAAGACACAATTTTCATGTTCAAGCCCAAAAAAAATAATAATTAACCATAGTATAACTAATTGAGAAAATTTGTTGCCACCAAATTAGTGTTCACTCAACTATCCAGTAAGTGCCTGAATTTTTTCATTCATTAATTTTCCTATTTAATATGGTTAAATAATGTTTATTATTAAAGTGTCCAAAATGGGCGTGGCTTGCGCAAGCCAGATTACCCGTTTTAGGCCGTATTTTTACCCCTCTGAGAAATTTATGAATATTTATCCTACAGTTTCGAAAGTTGAGACTTCATTATAGGAAATCTCCTTATCTTTTCTAATCTTTTGTTAGATATCAAAAATCTCAATTGGTTTTTGAGTTATTCGCAGAAAACCAAACCCCTCTTTATATCTTTCAGTAAATTATTTATAACTTTTACAATTTTCGCGAGCGGAACTGTATTTTTTTCACAAAATATCTACATTATATTCCGAATCGAATGACATCTTGCCCATATATTGCCGTGACTGTTGAAAAAAAAATGACAAAAAGCACTTGTTGACTAGACTATAAGTTATTCAATTTATTTCAATCTGCTTGTGCTGTAGATCGAACCTTCGCTTCAATATTGTTTATATCTACAGTTCTGTCGCCTAACAATTACTAAGCCAGTATAGAGAAGAGGTATACGTACGTTAGAACGATGATTTTTTCCAATCTAGGTCATCGACAATCCAAATGTTGGTACCTACCTGATAATCTTAAATTCTGAATGGTTAGCTAAAGATATATCGCCTCTTTGGAAACGGAAATCTGGCATGTTTGGTGAATGACTTTAATAACTATTTTACAGATATTGGACCGACACTATGTAAAAATTTGCCTAAACCTACCTCAAAACCTGTCGCACAAACCAAACTGCAAAAGAATTCTTTCTTCATGTTCGATATCCTTGAATCTGAGGTAATTTCTACAGTGAAATCCCTAAAAAATAAAAATGCATGCGGGCATGATGGGATCCTGAATATTGTCAAGAAGTCTATTCACATGATATATGGCCCTTTGACTTACATTATAGATCGATGTTTCAAGGAGGGAGTATTTGCAGATGACTTAAAACTAGCTATAGTTAATCCGATACATAAGAAAGGTGATACTATGGAAATTGGAAACTACAGACCGATAAGTATCCTGACGTCCTTCTCAAAAGTCTTTGAAAAGCTTCTATTGAATAGGTTGTTGAGTTTTTTCACAAAATTCAACATTATTTCTCAATGTCAACATGGTTTTCTAAAACATAAAAATATTGAAACTGCGTTATTCGAATTAACTAACTCCATAATTGTTGCTCTTGAAAAGGGGGAAATCCCAATTGGTCTCTTCTTTGATCTCTCGATGGCATGGATCATAATCTATTACTGGAGACTCTGCAAATCTGTGGAATTAGAGACAATCAGCTGAATCTTCTGAGAAGTTACTTGACCAATAGGAAACAGAAAGATTTGGATTGATTGGGCCGATACTTGGTGTAAATTAATAAACATATTAAAACAATGGTTAAAAATAACAATTTACACATTTATTAAAAGAAATAACGCATGACGCACGTTTCGGTGGAAGAAGGTGAAGTTCCACCGAAACGTGCGTCATGCGTTATTTCTTATAATAAATGTGTAAATTGTTATTTTTAACCATTGTTTTAATATGAAACAGAAAGTCATCAAAACAGTGGATGGAACTATGTACGCCTCTGATGAAAGAGATATTGTAATGGGGGTGCCGCAGGGGAGTATACTGAGACCTCTATTATTTGTTGTTTACATAAATTCTTTGGCCACACTGTGCTCTTTTGATTTGTGTAGACCTATTATGTATGCGCATGACACTAATTTCTTGATAAAGTCTGCTAATCTTCCTTCTGCTGTCCTGGCTTCGGCTACTATACTATGGTGGATAAGGTTAAGCGCTGGTGTCGTGACAGCGGGCTGATGGTCAACTTGCAGAAGACTGAGAGTGTGTTATTTGCTTTTGATTCTAAAACTAATGATTTCCCAAAAATGGTTAGGGAGGGTAGTAACGCTATTCCGATTGCTGGAGAAGTGAAGTTTCTTGGAATTGTTGTTGACATGCACCTGAAATGGGGCCCTCATGTTGAACAGCTTAGGAAGAGACTAAACTCTGTCTCATACACTTTATTTATGCTGAGAGATCAAGTAAACATGAATATTCTTAAAATATTATATTATGCCAATTTTCAATCTTTGTTATCTTATGGCATCATTTTTTGGGGTAGTTCCTCTCATGCTGAGAGCATTTTTATCGCTCAAAAGTGGACGATGAGATTGGTATTTCGTCTTGGCTATAGAGAAACATGTCGAGGCTGCTTCAGGAGAAATAATATTCTTACGTTATATGGATATACGATATACATATGCAGGTTACTTTTGTTTTTTCGGAAGCAGAAACAGTACTTTGAGGATTGCAGAAATGTCAATGACACCCGTCGAACTTTTCCCTACTTTTTCCCTCATCACACTACATCACTCAGAGAAAAGAGCACTCATTATATGGCAATCAGGATGTTTAATGATTCCCGCTGATTTGAGGGAGAATGTTGATTATCGCCTATTCAAGAAAAGGCTTTACATGCATTTGCTCATCTGTGAGCCATATAACTTCGAGGAGTATATGGATTACCGTGTTTAGTGAATTAACTATTTCAACTTGACTTGTCTCAATTTTATCTGTATTGTATTGATAATTTTCTGGGGCTAATAAATATTATTATTATTATTATTATTATCTGCAAAAGGTATAAACCACACTGTGATATGATTACTGGCAAGGCTCTTAGAGTCCCGGACTTCATATTCAGGCACTCTCTTGATCTTTCTGATATATCAGTATTGAAGTATCTTTTTACATGTCTTGTTGGGGCTTTCCTAGAATACCAAGTAAGTTAGTCGAGTACGTTAGGTACGCTGGCTAGTATTTGGGAGGTCTTGGGTTCAAACCCCGGGGCCGACTGGTCTGCCATGAGTTTTTTCAGCGGTTTTCTCATGGTAATGTAAGTCACTGCTTGCAAACTTGCAAGGCGAATGCTGGGCCAGTATCAATCCTCTGAACCCTACCCACACTTCCTATGTTCCATAAATATCCCGTCTCACCTATCCTTAATGCACTTGTACATACAAGTGTATCCTCTGATCTGGCTGAAGGAGTTAATCCCAAACTCAAGCTGCCCGCCTCCCTGACAGATACTTCAGGGAGGAATGAAACACGTGGGTTTCCTTTTCCTGTGTTTCCTTTCCTAGAATGTGCCTTAATTGTTTGGTCAACTTGAAATTTTGGGGACTACTGAATTGGAGCCAACGCCAATAAATTGCTCCTTATAGATTCTGATGTAAGTGTGAAAATATCTCGATAACTGTGATTCGTCCCAAACTCTATTTGCCTACTCTTAAAGCTCATAGAAATCGTGTAGATATGGTGTTATATTGACTGTCCTGATTTGCTCAGTAACATAGATATTCATGTTCCTGCAAGGTCTTATTCGTCTCTACGTAGAATGCCTGGAAATACAAATAAGAAAGCTTGGGCTGCAATTGTAGATTTCTTCCATATTTCACTTACGTATAGAGAAATATGTTGATTTTGCTATATTAGAATGAGAATTTGATATACAGTGCTTTCATGATGAAAGGAACAAATTCATATAATCACTACTTGAAAATATTTTTAATGTATATTAAACATTGAAACATTGGTTGTGCCTCAAATATTTTATTATTCATTCATTTACCGGTGGATAGTCCTTTTTTATTAGTCACAAAGTTATAAGAAAGATAAAACAAAAAATACAAAGTATACAAAGATGAATATACAGTGCTTTCATGATGAAAGGAACAAATTCATTAAAAAATTAGGTTTCTATTTCATGTTAAAATCCTCGGATAGGTCGATTAGTATTTTTATTTGGGCATTTTTCGCAATAAAAATTTTGTATACAGGGTGTCTCATTCAAGAGCTATGGCTTTGTCATTAGTTTTTTTAAAGGTAATACCCTGTATATTATTTCACTTTACAATTCTACGATAAATTCTTATCACTTTTTGTGAACATACCATATGCCTCAACTCGATGGATTGCCAGAAACGGAGATAGTGGGTAATGAGAGGTACGATATGAAAACACACAAATGTAATTACTAATTTAATTTTTACATATGTTCAATCTGTTGTCCGTTTACTTCGAGACATTTTTGAAGTCGATTCAATGTTTCCCGTTGCACATTTTCAATTACTTCTGGACTGATAAGTCTTATTTCCTGCCTGATTCTCTCTTTTAGATCATCAATATTATTTGGTCTATTCAAATAAACTTTAGACTTCAAATAACCCCATAAGAAAAAATCCAATGGGGTTATGTCCGGTGATCTTGGCGGCCACTCAATCGGACCTCTCCGTCCTATCCATCTGTTGGGAAAAGTTGCATCAAGAAATTGTCGAACAGCGATTGAAAAGTGAGGAGGTGCCCCATCTTGTTGAAACCATATCTCGTTATTAGGTATGTCAGGATCTTGTGGGTTAGGAAACAAAACAGCTAAAGCCGGAATGAGTTCGAACTGGAGAAAGTTCAAGTAGTCCTCTCCGTTTAGTGTTCCTTCAAAAAAATAGGTACCAAGTATACGATTTCAAACAATCGCTGCCCATGTATTAATTTTTTGAGGCCGCTGTGTGTGGCATTCTTGCATCCAATGAGGATTCTCGGTCGCCCAATACCTACAGTTTTGTCTGTTGACGTGGCCATTTAAAGTAAAGGTGGCTTCATCAGAAAAAATTATGTTTGTAATGAAATTTAGATGTTGATTATGAATTTCAAGAATCTGCTCACAAAACTGTACTCTGCGGTCAAAATCGTCTTCTAATAATTCATGTACCAGCTTAATTTTATAGGGATGATACTTATTTACCTTAAGTATTTTATGCACGGACCCTACTGATAAATTGAAATTATTGGAAATTGTAGTAATGGATGTATGAGGGTTATCTTGGGTTTCTAGTAGATCGTTCAGCACTGTTTCTTCAGATACTCTCGGTGGTCTTCCTTTAGGTAAATCTCTAACGTGGCCGTATCTCCTGAATTTTGATTCAATTTTGCTGACTGTCGATCTAGTAATTGGCGGACGATCAGGATGATTTTCATTGAATAGATTGCAGACTTCTTCTTGTGAACGCACCCTATCTCCAAAACCAATCATCATAAGTACTTCAATACGTTCTCTCTCTCAAGTAATTGCATTTTCTTAAACAATGAAGTATTGTAGTGCCTGGAGCGTTAAAAACGTGAAAACTGCGGACTATACAGCACCAGTGAATGAATTCAGATGGTACATGTGAAATTTCATTCTTCAGATTTAATGACAATGTTTACCTAAATTTTTTTTTGTACTTTTAATCCACATTTTAAATCTCCAGGTGCTCCACTATCTCCGTTATAATCTGGGAATCCATCAAGTTGAGGCATATGGTATGTTCACAAAAAGTGATAAGAATTTATCGTAGAATTGTAAAGTGAAATAATATACAGGGTATTACCTTTAAAAAAACTAATGACAAAGCCATAGCTCTTGAATGAGACACCCTGTATACAAAATTTTTATTGCGAAAATTGACCAAATAAAAATACTAATCGACCTGTCCGAGGATTTTAACATGAAATAGAAACCTAATTTTTTAATGAATTTGTTCCTTTCATCATGAAAGCACTGTATATTCATCTTTGTATTTTTTGTTTTATCTTTCTTATAACTTTGTGACTAATAAAAAAGGACTATCCACCGGTAAATGAATGAATAATAAAATATTTGAGGCACAACCAATGTTTCAATGTTTAATATACATTAAAAATATTTTCAAGTAGTGATTATAATAATAAATACTTTGATTTATATCAATTAATAAGTAATCTTTGCGAAGTAGTTGAAATGTTAATTTCTACCTATCAGAATCGAGATTTTTAAACGAAAGAATGAAAGCTGAAAATGAAAGCAGATTAGATTTAATGAAATAACATATCAAGGAATATGAGTTCTCTTTTGAACTCAGAAAATAAAATTGACTATAATACATAAATCAACAATTCTAATTCACATATCATGTTAACAAAATTGTTGATTATATCGATATGTATATTGTCTTCTTTCAAGAAGAATCCAACTACCATCATGAATTTGGCTTATTGAAAAGTATAAACCACTTGTATTAGTGATTAATATTAATAAGATATCTTAATCTTAAAAAAATAATTTTTTCCGCAAACGTCAAAAAATTACGACTTTAACCTCAGTTCTCAATGTTGAAGTTTGATTTCACAGATGTCCTTTTGTTTTCACTTTTTTGTCCGGCCGTGAGCGTACAAAAAAGTACTTTCTTGTAGGTACTCCCACGGCAATATCAAGAACGTCGGGCGGCGTACAGTTGGGTTCCGAATCCGACATAATGTAATCTGTAAGAAAAATGTTATATATTTTAATACAAGTCATTTCTTAATACTCGGGTACTTACCAAAAACGAACAGTCCTATAATGCGTAGATAAGTGACTTTAAATGTTTCTGACAATTATTTTGTTGAATTGTCAAATTTGTGTTGCCTTGACATGTACAAAACGAGTGAACAAAGCAATCTAATTTTACGTTTCTTCACATCTAATCCTTTTTAAAATATCATCTTAATTCTATCGTTTGCGGAAAATATTGCATGTTTTATTCGGAGAAAAGCACTTTTTGTGGCTTGACTAAAATTGACAAACATTTAGTCTCGCCACAAAAAGTATCACTTTTACTCATAATAAAACAATATACTATTTCTAAGCTATAATATGTTTTTTGCGTCAACTAAACTTAGAACTTCTTAAAAATTATGAAATCTTGACTATCAGAACTTATTTCCAACCACATAAAAAGAACAATCAAGAAATTCAACTACAAAATCAATTGTGCGACTCTCATTAATATATACATTTTCTTGTTCCTGTTTTAGGGTATCTATAACTTGGTTATTGAGAATGGAAATGTTCTACAACAAACGAGAATTGCCAAAGTTGATAAACAGCACAATGAAACTTGCAAGCAAGAAATTCTTCCAGATTCGGAAACTAGAATGGCGTTACTTGGAAACTTATTTTTTTCTGAAGGAAAACCCGGCAAGGTTTGTTACTACTAGATCTTCTCTATCTCAAGTATTAACATCTTATTATTCTTTGCGAAATTATACCTTTTAGGTTCTGAAAGTTCATGCCAAAAATCGAACTGGAAGTCGAGATTTCATTGCTAGTATCAGAGAATGCCTTGAAAAGGAATTTCCAGACAAACTGATTGGTCTAGGGGGAACATTTATATTGAAGCAGGGTAAGGCAAAGCAACATGTCATGAGAGATTTTTCTCAAACTCCTTTGAACACGGAAGAACAATTGAATGAGTGGTTGAAATTTTACAATATGTCTGCTCCATTGATTGCAGTTGGAACTCTGATAAACGGAGAAGGAGTGAGTATCGCTTAAAGGTTAATTTTTGGGATGCAACTATCTATTGCTTGATCTCAACGTGCAATAACTGATTTTTATAAAACTCTGTTGATTAGTTTGAATAACTTATTGATTAAGTATAATTTTTATTCATATTCATAATTATTAGTATATTGCTCAAACCTTGGATTATTCAGAACATTTATAGAAATCAAGAAATCTATAAAGATTTTATAATCTATGATGAAAATCTATATGTACATGACTAGTGGGCTCTTGCACCGTATATTATGTAACTAATTTCAAAGGTAAACTGAGTTTAATATGACATTTTCGCTTGCACCAAAATATAAACGGCGTTTAAGACTCCCTAAACCCCGCATAAATTAAACGCCCAATTTTCGGCGTTTAGTTTGAAGTTTAAGTAAATTTTGAGGTTATTTGTAGAAGAAATAGTTTATTTTTTCCTTAAAAATTTAATTTTTGCCGGTGGAAACTCGAATTTTTGTTTGAAATGTTCAGTGAAGAGTTTGATATATATAACGACAACTTCGGCGTTCTAGAATTCCTGGAATATGGTAGCCTGTAACAGTAGACACATATTTATTTCAAAAATGTTTGCTTGGCAATCGTCAAGCTATGCAAAAGTGATGGTGTCCGATTATATTGTATTATTGTTATAGATTTTTTTATTCAATCAACAATAATCATCTTATAGGTATTCTGCCAGTTATTCTCTCTAGGTGGTGAAAAATATGGCCAGCTGAAGCGTGGTTTTATATTTTATCTATACTGATGAACAATGCACTCATTCAACTCATAAATGCAAACTAACTCTCCATAATTAAAAATACACACAAAAAAAATTTTATTTATATGTATATATATATATATATATATATATATATATATATATATATATATATATATATATATATATATATATTTCAAGCGGATGGTGGGGCACAGGCGAATATTTCGCATGTGTCCCACCATCTACCCTCATGGGTTCGTAAACTCTGTACATTACCCAGTAAATATATATAAATGTATCCACTGAAACTCATAGGACGCATACAAACACCCAAGAACACGGTGGGAATCGAACCCACCAACTCCGTCAACGAAGACGGTATAGCGTTACCTAAACCGCTCCACCACGGAGCCTCCTAACGGGTAGAGTGCCCATTAAACCTATCTTAATTTGTAGGAATGACAGCTTGTACCCCATGGATCAGCTACTTTTAGCATTGAAATAGTATGCCCATGGAGGACATTTGCACAATATTGCTCCATTTGTTGGAGTTCATACATCCACAGTTTACCGCTCTATCTGGAAAGTATCAGTGTGGTCCCCTTTTCCTTTTATTATTATCTTCCATTTTATGCATATTCAATACAAATTACAAAAAAAACAACTTCTTTACTATTAAATTAAGGTTAGAAAAGGAAGGCTCCGTGGCGGAGAGGTTATAGGTAGCGCTATGCCGTCTTCGTTGACGGAGTTGGTGGGTTCGATTCCCACCGTATTCCTGGGTGTTTGTGTGCGTTCTGAGTTTTCAGTGATTCCCCTCATTTAGTAATTTGATGGCTAATGTCCATAGATGACGAAGCCAAATTGTACGGGGGTCGGGCGGTGTGAGAGGGCACACGTCCCACCTCTTAAAAAAAAATAGGTTAGTAAAGTAGAAAAATAAATTCTGTTTCTTCATTTTACTTCATGTACATCGCTGTTTGATCCAAAATACTACAAAAACGCAGTTTAGCAATGGGTCGATTATAATTCCTTGGTGCAACGACCAGAAAAATAAACGTAGTTTAAAAATTAAACCAAGTTTAGTTAAACGACGTTCTATAATTAAACGGTGCAAGAGCCTCTAGAATATCAAGAATTTCAATTTTTCAAATTGATTTATTTTCCAGGGATTAGACTTGAGAGTACAGCATTTCCATAGCTTCAGTGATCACGGAGAAGCTGGGCACTACCACATCGATGTAACTCCTGAAAGTGCGGAGTATTTAGGATATTTCAATATTGGCGAAGAAATATACCGAATTGATGCTCCCATAGAAACTCATAAGATTGGTCGAGACTGAATTGCACATATTGCTTCATGAAATAATGTCAAACATTATATTTGTTGATAAATATATCTTCTATATTGGATAGTGAATAATATTGAATATATTAAATACTCATTTTAGAACACTTTAGTTTCAAGAGTCTACGAAACACTTTAATCGAATTCGTCTAAGGCAGTAAGTAGTTCTCAACCTGTGGTACGCGAACCCCTGGGGGTTCGCCAAGTCTTGCCTGGGGGTTCGCCAAGTCTTGCCAGGGGGTTCGCCAAGTCTTGCCAGCGGGTTCGCCAAGTTTTGCCAGGGGGTTCGCGGAAAGATAGAGAGCAATGGCGGAACTTTATAAATAAAATATTTCTTTCAATTTATCAACCTCTGTACCTGTTGTAGAAACTCGATAAAGTGGTTTGCCCAATGTTTGATGCTCTGTATATGAAAAACAAAACCTTTTGACGTTGTCAATTTATGAAATTACATTTTGAGATTGTCAGTTTTGCTGAATATATTTTACGATAAAATAGTTATTTTGAGCCTTATTTTGAACAGTATTGGATTTCCTTTCTCCATATTAGACGTCTTTGTTCACCGGGTAGGTGTTCTTTGAAGACGAAACATTTTGGCGACCGTGACAGGACACACCAGTGATATACTATGGAGAAGGTGAAGAAGATGCTTGAAGCTCAGAGAGCGTCTTTTACTCGAATTTATGATGCGGTGATTACACTGCTTGCTGGGAAGAATGTTAATTTCATTGAAATTCGAGGAAAAGTTCGAATCTTGGACCAGAAAATTTTATTGATAGCAGATTTGGACAGACAATTGTTAGAATATGTCCTAGAGTCGGATAGCAGCGAACAAAGTACTTTACTATCCGAAATCGAATCAGCTGATGATTTTATGAATAAATATCACGAACTTAAGTTGATAGTTGAGAGTCATTTACCGAATCAATCTGATGTAACTAGTACTAATCGTTCCAGCCACATGAGGCGTAAACTGAAACTACCTACTATCGAATTCAAGAAATTCGGAGGTGATATTAAAGACTGGCTTCCATTTTGGAGTCAGTTCAAGCGTATTCACGATGACGAAGATCTTCCCGTTGAAGACAAGTTTCAATATCTTCTTCAAGCGATGGTCCCGAACTCTCGTTCTCGTCAATTAGTTGAGAGTTATCCACCTAGCGGAGACAATTATCTCAAAGTTATTGAAAGCCTTCAGAGTCGATTTGGCAGAAAAGATCTTCTTGTTGAAGTTTACGTTCGAGAGATGCTGAAATTAGTTCTGAATGGTATTGGAAATAACAATAAACTCAGTTTCCTGTATGATAAGCTTGAATCCCAGTTACGATCGTTGGAAACTCTAGATGTTACATCAGACACATGTGCAGCGATGTTATACCCATTGGTGGAATCTTGCCTCCCCGAAGATTTGATAAGGGTATGGCAAAGGAGTAGTCATTATGGCGTTGAATCCACTTTGAAAATACGTTTGGATAACCTGATGATCTTTCTCAGGAAGGAAGTTCAAAATGAAGAACGGGTTACTTTGGCGGTCTCTGGTTTCGACATGCAATCTAAAACAAAAAAGATTGTCGATTCTACTCCCATGAAAACTGCTCTTCCGACTGCATCTGGACTGATGAATAATAAATTCCAGGAGAAATGTCAATTTTGCAGTGCAAGTCATTGCAGTGAAACTTGTTCCGAAGCAAGAAATTGGACCTTAGCTGAACGTAAGAAGAAATTGATTGAGCGGGGGTGCTGTCATCTTTGTCTAAAATATAGTCACATTGCCAGAAAATGCAGATGGATGGATGAACTATGTTCATTGGGAATCGAAATTTCAGATACGAGAGATGGCCCCGTTGATATTTTAATTGGAGCTGATATTGCTGGGAAGTTACTTACTGGAAAACGTCATGAACTCAAATGTGGTCTCGTGGCATTGCATACGCTATTGGGATGGACAATAATTGGCAAGGTTACTTCGAATGAGCGATATATCAATTCTTCAATGCTAGTTGTTACTTCCATGTTGAGTAGAGATTTAGGCCCAGCCGAGAGTCTTGACTTCCTTGGAATCACCGATCCATACCAGCAGAAATCAGAGAAGGAGACAGAGAAAGCAATAATGAAACATTTCACTGAAACTGTTTCGAGAAAGGAAGTTGGAAGATTTGTGGTTTATATGCCTCGAATTGAGGGTCATCCTCCTTTGCCCAAAAATATTGCAATGGCACAAAGAAGATTTGAAAATTTGATGAAAAAATTGAATAGTGATGGATATCGTCAGGGATATTCTCAAGTCTTCAAGGAATGGAAGAAGAGAAAAAAAAAACTCGTCACAAGATATGGGAGAGTATTCAAATCCCATCGAAGTATACAGGGTGATTTCAATTTGAGTTACTCCTCTGAAGTTTTGTAACTCAAGGTGGGAGTATGTTGTAGAAACTCGATAAAGTGGTTTGCCCAATGTTTGATGCTCTGTATATGAAAAACAAAACCTTTTGACGTTGTCAATTTATGAAATTACATTTTGAGATTGTCAGTTTTGCTGAATATATTTTACGATAAAATAGTTATTTTGAGCCTTATTTTGAACAGTATTGGATTGCCTTTCTCCATATTAGACGTCTTTGTTCACCGGGTAGGTGTTCTTTGAAGACGAAACAGTACCGATAAAAAAACGTGTGGCACTCGAGGACTGCCGCGATAAAGCTATTGCATAGCATTTTTTATCAATTGATGCAATTATAATTATTTATTCATTTTTTATTTATGCAGTTTTTTTTCTCTTCTTCTTTGATATTAATTCAATTTTTTTCTTTGATATTAATTCAAGTTACAACTTTTGAGCGTGGTGACCGATAAGAAAAAACGTGTGGCACACGGGGACTGCGCCGGTAAAAGCTATATGCATAGCATTTTTTATCAACTGATGCAATTATAATATTTATTCATTTTTATGTATGCAGTGTTTTTTCTCTTCTTCTTTGATATTAATTCAATTTTTTTCTTTGATATTAATTCAAGTTACACTTTTTGAGCGTGGTGACCGATAAGAAAAACGTGTGGCACACGGGGACTGCCGCGGTAAAGCTATTGCATAGCATTTTTTATCAACTGATGCAATTATAATTATTTATTCATTTTTTATGTATGCAGTGTTTTTTCTCTTCTTCTTTGATATTAATTCAATTTTTTTCTTTGATATTAATTCAAGTTACACTTTTTGAGCGTGTTGACCGATAAGAAAACGTGTGCACACAGGGGACTGCCGCGATAAAGCTATTGCATAGCATTTTTTATCAACTCATGCAATTATAATTATTTATTCATTTTTTATGTATGCAGTGTTTTTTCTCTTCTTCTTTGATATTAATTCAATTTTTTTCTTTGATATTAATTCAAGTTACACTTTTTGAGCGTGGTGACCGATAAGAAAACAAATTTTTTTCTTTTATCGAATAAATGAGAAGTTAATATCGTTAAAAATATTTTTATTATCTTATAATACATGTAGGTTGTTCAGGAATTTTTATCATTGAAATTATAGGTTTATGGTAACTGAAATAAGAAACATAAGTTTGAGACTTAATATCCTCTAAATATCCGGAAAATACCGCGTCAATGGTGGTCCCATATTTTGTTGTGGATTCTTGTGGATCATTTTTCATTTTCAAATTCAATTTTTCCGAAAGAAAAGTTGTAAACCGCTCTGATTTTTTATCAGCGAAGTTGATGTTGAAATCGCCAGCCAAGATAAGCGGAAATTTATTACCATTTGTACCAAGTATTTTCGACCCTTCTTGAGTGTACTCCAGTAAAGTGCGTTGAATATAATGCTATACCTCGTCCAATTTTGGATTCGGAGAAATGTAAATTGCTACCATGACTATGTGTAGGCCATTTCTAAGTTTGCATGAGCACGCACAAATAGAGAGTTATTGGAACTTTTATAAAGTTAAGCAGTAATAGTGCCGACCTTATATTGACATATACGCATGCGCAGTTGATGTTTAAAATAAGGGAGACATTATTAATGTTACTGCTTGTCGTTATTTGTGCGCGGTTACTGTAGGGCACTATCCAGACCTTATTTCATGATTTACATGTCATAACCTCTCTTTTTTCGGCTTCTATCTATGTTCTATGTTCTATCCTTTGATAAAGCAAGACAAAGTACCTACCACCTTGTCATTATAACGTAACCTCATAAGGTTGTTGATCTGTGGTTTCAATAACTCTAAATTTTAAGTATATTTTAAGGTCGAGCACTATTTATATAAGGTCAGCACAAATACTGCAAGACAGTAAATTCAGGTTTCCAATAACTCTCTAATATCTCCAACAAATGAGCGCCTAACATTAACAGAATTCGTCCGATTTCGGAGCAGCTCGTCTCGATCCGTGCGAGCTTCGTAAAGTCGTACCATAGCATTTATACATACACGTTAAGCGAACGCTCGGCCGAGCTACATGGTAGGCGGAGTGGGGGGTGTTAGATTTTATTTTCGTTCGGAATTTCTTGATTCTTGATTCGGTCGCCGCGCTCAAAGCCCGCGATAAAAGCTATACAATAGCTTAAAAGCACAAGCTAATGAGCAAAAATGGGGTATTCCAGAAAAAGAAACAATCATTAACCTTTCTACTGCAAGTGCCTACGTTGAAATCGGAGAAGTAAGACTCTCATCAAGTTTTGGTTAGATATTACCAAAGTCTTTCTGAACTAACCATCAATTTACTTTTTTTATTTGCATAGAATGTCTTGTTAGAAAGAGCGTTTTCCTAGTACGCGTTCAGAAAAAAACCAAATGCTGCCCCGAGCTTAAGATTGTAGGTACTTATCATCTTCTGAACGAGACTTCAAGAAGCTGTGTGAGGACAAGCAGGCACAGAGAATTATCATTAGACACAGAAAAGAACTCCTTGTTTCGATTAACAAATTAAAAAACATTAATGAACAAATGACCTATAAATATGCTATGTATATTTGAAAGGTGGTTTCTGTTGTGCTCATTCCAAAACAATTTAATATAGGAGATTTAACAGCTATTTATGTGCATTTCATTGTCACACCAAATGAGACCTTTTCAAATTCATTTTTCTTATGCTAGTAGGATTTTTGAGGATTCTATCCTAGGGGGTACAATTAGTGAACATATGTTTCCACATGAATATTTATTTTGTATATCGCTTATGGTTTGCATCAGTTCATGTGTGTCAAGGTAGCAGAAGGTAGAGAGCATCACAACTTGGAATTATATTTGAATTGATATTTTTACATACATTAACGAAGTAATTATTCAGTTCATCAGGGCTGGGATAAACATAGCATGAGGAACGGGTTTTATCTCTTAAGTCATTTATTATAGACCATGTTTCTTCGGAAGAGTTCAAAGCTTGTGAGATGCGAACATTGTAGAAGTTGTGCTTAGCCGATTTGATGATTTTGCGGTATAATGCCCTATAGTTGTTAATGTAATTCAATATAGAGGGGTTATCTGTGAATTTTTTAATATACATTAGCGATCTCATATTTTTAGATGAAATTCGAATTCCCTTAGTTGTCCAAGATTTGTGACGCTTAGTTTTCATTTTGCAAAGGGGAAATGCCGTGTCAAAACACTTAATCAATGAAGTCTGAAAATTTAGAGTCGGTATCTTCAGAGAGACCACGCCAATCAGTGAACAGACATGCATTATAAAACTTATTAAAGTTTTTTTGAGAATAAATTCTACCCATTCGACAGTTTCGTTTTGGAGCTTTGTGTGGAATTACAAAACTGGCAAGAACCGCTTCATGGTCCGAGAGGTCCGTACTAATTACTCTGTGTTCGACATTAAGCGGAATAAAATCAGAAACAATGTAATCTATGATTGTAGAAGAAGTTTTGGTGATTCGAGTTGGCGAATCCACATGCATAGTGAGACAAAACGATTCTAAAATATTCACCAAAGATCTCCGAGAGGCACATGTAGCAGCAAAGTCAATATTAAAATCGCCGCATACGATTTTCCTACTTTTTATAGGTAATGCGTCAAGCAAATTAAGAAGGTACTCTAGGAAAAGTTGTTCATTTGACGTGGGCGTTCTATAAATGCAAACAATGAACAAATCAATGTTTTTGTTATGTACTATTGAGAACTCAAATATAGTCTCCGCCAGTAAAAAATCATATTTGGATACAGATGAAAAGTTGTCGTCCAAGGACAAAATCAGAGTTCCACCATGCGCTGCATTATTGCTGCGATAGTTATCGAGTAGTCGATATATATCGCCCATTGAAACCTTGTGGCATATCATGAAGAAAAAGCTCCCATCGAATCTCACAAGAACCGTTCCAGTATTACGAAGCCGTCTCCAAGAAATTTGGAAAAGTTTTACTTTGGATGACTGCCAAACATTAGTTGACACTATGCCAAGACGTATCGGAGCAGTAATCAGTCGAAAATGCGATGTATCGCAGTGGTGATTTGCTGCTATTTCGTTTCGCTGATTTTTATTAATCGACAGTTTTTTGGATTTGTAAGATGTTTTTTGCTCTGTTACAAAAAAATGAAGTAGCTAATTATTAAATAAAAATATCGTATGTTATCAGAAGTACATAAAACATAGTTTTGATAGTTGGGCCAACTTCACTGAGACAAGGCTCGTATAATATATTGTTTATTTATCATAAGCTATTGTAAAAAAACTTACAGATGCTGAGAAGCCAATTATTCCGGCTTAACATTTCACATTATATATAATAAACATTGCTAACATACGCTTAAATACATTAAGACAAGTAAGGTTAAGTGGGGTAAGTGTGTTTTCGGGGTAAGTGTGTAAGCGCCAAATAATTCTTATTCCGATAACATACTGGTGTGGCCATCTATAAAACATTATCTAAAGGTTCATAATAGGTCATTGTAAGCTACAGCCGAAGTTAAGATAATTGCTATATTGGCTGGAAAAGCTAATATTTCATAACCTCTCACCAACACAGAGCATGGCGTAGTTGGTAGACGGTTTACTCCATCATTGTGAACATCATAGTTTCCAAGTGAGTCTTTGAAGATTTTTCTACTACAAAATATGGTAAAGAAAACAGTTCAATTTATTAAACCTACAGTTCGTATATTTTTTATTTTAAAATTAAGCCTTTATTATTATTTGGTACTAATTACAACAGCTTCGTCCCTCACTTAAAAATTTCTACGTCTTGTTGGAAGTTGGTTGTATTATAATTCAGACTGGGATCATAATTGTATTACTAATTTACGTGAACGATTAGAAAAGTTTCATTTCTATTTAATAGAGCTGCTTCTGGAAATGGGTGAATCAACACAGAAGAAAAGAAGACAAGGAAAACCTAGAAGAAAAAATCGCTGGGTGGAGCTGAAATTATAACTGCTCCAGAGGTAATTATAACACTTTTTAACAGGAAAAAAACCAATTAAGAAGACAGTGGAATAAACAGTGTCTAAGACGTAAGTCAGTGAATCAGAAACATCATTCAGATGAAGAAGAAGTTTGTGAAGACCAGAGTGACGGCATGATATTTGCACGAAGAATTTTCATGAGATCAGGAAGAAAATTGATCACATTTGTGGCATGAACTAAACAAAGACAAATTCAGATGTAAGATGTTCGTGATTGTGATATTGGGTATTTATTCATGTTACTGTCAACAAAAAAGAGAAGACGAAGAGGGTAAAAATTAAAATTTTTAAGATTAACGTTAATTCGTTAAATCCATACTGCCTACAAATTCTGTTCATTTCTGGACGTGATCCTTGAGGAATGTGGCTGTTTCATATGGAAAACTCAAAATATTATTATGAGTTTTTTCCAAAGCTAGTTGTTAGTAAAAAAAGGGTATGCATTCGATTTGACTGTTCTTTTACAGATTATAATGTTCATTAGTAATATAACTCGATTTATTCAAGTATTTACTTTTACCTTATACGGATATAATCTCATGGTTTTTCTTTCAACTTTTAGTTAATTCAGGGTTCAATGTCCATTTCTTGTTAAAAAGTTTGTTAAACTGCAGAGTTTTGTAAGGAAAAAAATTTTTTTTTGCACCCAGTCGGGAAAAATAAAACGTAGTCGCAGTTTTACACACTTTGCCGCCAGACTTCTAACCATTTCTTGATATGTGCAATTGCAATTTGCCTTTGCATACACACTTTCCCCGTTTCGGCAGGAGAAGTGCTGTACTATGGGCATTAAGAAATATATATAAAGATTAGAAATAAATGCGGAAAACTGTGTTCTATATCAGAGTTTTATTAGGAAGGACTTGTAGGCAACACCCATAAAACTATTGTTCATGCCAAAAATTTGAGATCTGCAAACTCTACGTGCTTTGTTTAAAAATATGGTAGTATATCACGGAACTTTCCAACATGTATTTGCTACACACTTACCCCACCCTACCTTACTACTTTTTACAATACTAGGCTATATTCATTGAAGCCATTGAATTCTTCCTACAAATCTGCATGTGGAAGCTGTCACCATTTCGAGTGTTATACTCACACTCACTCCACAACAACAAAGTGGAAAAAAATTCAAAATGCTGCATAACTATTGATTTGAACAGTAACATCTTTACATATATTATAAGTTTTTTCCAATTCTTCTCAAACAATTAACTTTCTCATCAGGAATTTTAGAAGAAATGGAATCAACATGTGAATCCAATTTTTATTCTTTCAATATTTCTGGTTATTGATCTCAATAGTCATATCTTCATTTGAGTGTTTTTCAATGTCTTACTCGTACCCAAACCTGTAATTTTAGACTTTTTTCATTTGGGGATAAACATAACCATACATTTACTGTTGATTAAAATTGATGCACTGTCATGCTCCTTATATCCCTATAACTTATATAAAACATAGAATAATCTGCAAAAAACCTTATGGAGCGTATATATATATATATATATATATATATATATATATATATATATATATATATATATAATATTATAATATATTTGGAATTTGATGAGGCCATTACTCAATGAAAATGTTTGAGAAAAAAACACTGTGTTTAGCTGTCAGGTTGAAATTCCCACCTGAAGAAGCTGTAGTGTCAGCGAAACGTGTTGTGCAACTGTTGTTGTTTCATCATATGTGAAAATCTTTGAACTCAGAGTTTCATTTCTCATTTTTATACAGGCGCGGATCCAGGCCCGACTTTTGGGGGGGAACTTTTATATATTCAAATGACAAAAGATACTGGTATTTTGGGCAATGGTAAATCGAGTAGCTCTCAATCAAAACCATTAGGTGGGGCCCAGGCTATTTTGGGGGGGGCAACGTTCCCGCCTCTGGATCCGCGCCTGATTTTATATATATATATATATATATATATATATATATATATTATATATATTTAAATATATATTTTATATTATATATATATATATATATATATATATATATATATATATATATATATATATTTATATATATATTATATATATATAAATATATATATATATATATAATTTATATATATATATATATATATATATATAAATATATATATATAATATATATTATATATATATATATTTATATATATTATATATATATATATATAATATATTATATATATATATGGAAAACAGAATTCTTCGTGTTAACGACACACGTTCGTGGCAATAAAAATGAAGTGAAGTAGCACATTTATCTGAAACTAATCAAACAAACCTCATAGCGGAGCTGGTTATAAGAGTTCACGAAGCATCGAAATATCAACATCTACCCCTGAAGGTAATTGTTCGAAATGTTAATTTGTTTATCACAATCGATGGAAATTGATAGACAGACTGTTTCGCCCTTATCGGGGCTCATCAGTATCATCCATCCACCGAGAGTGATAACCAAACCAACATTTCAAACGGTCATACATATTTCTTCCAGTAACTCTATGGCATATAAATATGACACAGCGCCACCAGTTCGGAAACAATTGAACCACATCTTTCAGAATAGAAGAAAACATTTCGGCAACGAAAACTCATACGCCCTGACACCCGAAAGTGGTTACTATAATCGCTAAGCAAGAGTAAAGTTGATACATCCATTTTGATGTAATTCAACATTCACACGCCGCAAGTAACAAGCGCTCCAATTTTATACCTTTTACAGGTAGCAATGAATGGAAAACAGAATTCTTCGTGTTAACGACACACGTTCGTGGCAATAAAATGAAGTGAACTAGGACATTTATTTGAAACTAATCAAACAAACCTCCTAGCGGAGCTGGTTATAAGAGTTCACGAAGCATCGAATTATCAACATCTACCCCAGACGGTAATTGTTCGAAATGTTAATTTGTTTATCACAATAAATGGAAATTGATAGACAGACTGTTTCGCCCTTATCGGGGCTCATCAGTATCATCCATCCACCGGAGTGATAACCAAACCAACATTTCAAACGGTCATACTCATTTCTTCTAGTAAACTCCATAA
Organism: Cynegetis impunctata; assembly: GCA_030704885.1. NCBI lineage: Eukaryota > Metazoa > Arthropoda > Insecta > Coleoptera > Coccinellidae > Cynegetis > Cynegetis impunctata. The sequence goes on from JARQZK010003655.1 coordinate 406,066, forward strand.
CATATAAATATGACACAGCGACACCAGTCGCCACCATTGTTTAGCGATTATAGTAACCACCTTCGGGTGGCAGGACGTAAGAGTTTCGTTGCCGAAATGTTTTCTTCTATTCTGAAAGATGTGGTTCAATTGTTTCCGAGTTTGAAATGTTGGTTTGGTTATCACTCTCGGTGGATGGATGATACTGATGAGCCCCGATAAGCCGAAACAGTCTGTCTATCAATTTTTCATCGATTGTGATAAACAAATTAACATTTCGAACAATTACCGTCTGGGTAGATGTTGATATTTCGATGCTTCGTGAACTCTTATAACCAGCTTCGCTAGGAGGTTTGTTTTGATTAGTTTCAAATAAATGTCCTAGTTCACTTCATATATATATATATATATATATATATATATATATATATATATTTTATATATATATATATATATATATATATTTATATATATTTATTTATATTTATATATATATATATATATAATATATATATATATATATATATAGTTATATATATATATATATTTATTCATTTATTTATATTTATTTTTTGTTAATTGTAATACTCAAAAAAACAACGTTCATTGTAATGAAGATAAGATACAAGTATTCTGTATCAGGTATTTGAAATATAAGTATGTGATTTTTACTAAAGAAATTATTCATTCCACGAAGAAAATAATAACAGATATGTCATTAAAATTTTGACGTTTCAATTAAACTATTTTTTGATCTCATGTGAGGACACTTAATTCTAAAGGTCAATTAATTCTTCACCCGTTTGAATTGAAACGGATTAAAACATTCATTACTTCCATTCTACAAAAGATATTCTTACCATAGGTCGTATATTCATCGAAGTGTGAGTGGCGATTGCGATATTTTCTCGACAGTTTTCTCGCTGTGGTCAGAATGGCAGGTGGGATGAATGTTTTTTGCTATATTGAAGCATGTTGATTTCCTATTTCTTGAATTATCTCAGATACTGCAATGTATTTTTTTTAAAATTTAGTTTAATCCGAAAATTTTAATATTGAAAATTAGTTAATTTAAATATTCTTAAATTGGAAAATTTTGAGGTTAGATATATCCCCTTAATGCATGATTTTTTTAAAATTGAATAAAAAAAAGGTACAGTGCGAAAAAGACATATATTTCATCAGAAAAATATTTAAAAAAATAAAGCACAATATTCTTTGTCAAAAAAAAAAATTGTTCGTGCCAAATATGGCACAGCATGCAACATGAACTAAAAATATTTTATACAGCCAATATTTCATCATCATCTGATATATTGTCTTCACTTTCATTTTGATTAAAATTATGTATAACTACATGCATAAAATAACTTGGGATCCATATAGGGTTGCCAACCCTCCCGGATTGCCCGGGAGACTTCGGTAATAATGGTTATCCTCCCGGGTTACAATAATTTCTCCGGTTTTTCTGAAATTATACGTAACCGTCGCTGTAACAAAAATTCGATCTTTGATGATTATGATTTTATGGTGAAAAACCGTCAAATATTAGATACTGCTCGAAAGCAAACTGGAATATACATTTAAAATTGATTGACAATTTCTAACCCCCCCCCCCCCTTAGTGGATTTATTTAAATAATTTCTCCCGGCGTTAGTCCTGTTTCGAGAGTTGGCAACCCTAGATCCATAATATATCAGAAAAAAAATTTCTTTTCACATCTTCTAAATTTCATTAATCCCGGCAGATTATGGTCAAAGTCAGGAAAGTCCAAGATAATACTTTTGCACTGCATTAAATTTGTTCCATATATGGGCACGATATGGTCAAGGTTCAGATTATAACTTGAATGGCATAATGTTTCCATATTATGGCAACAAAAGTTGATTTTTAGCCCCCCCACCCCCCCCCCCCCCCACCCCCCCCCCCCCCCACCCCCCCCCCCCCCCACCCCCCCCCCCCCCCACCCCCCCCCCCCCCCACCCCCCCCCCCCATTACATCAGACACATGTGCAGCGATGTTATCTACCCATTGGTGGAATCTTGCCTCCCCGAAGATTTGATAAGGGTATGGCAAAGGAGTAGTCATTATGGCGTTGAATCCACTTTGAAAATACGTTTGGATAACCTGATGATCTTTCTCAGGAAGGAAGTTCAAAAATGAAGAAACGGGTTACTTTGGCGGTCTCTGGTTTCGACATGCAATCTAAAACAAAAAAGATTGTCGATTCTACTCCCATGAAAAACTGCTCTTCCGACTGCATCTGGACTGATGAATAATAATTCCAGAAGAAATGTCAATTTTGCAGTGCAAGTCATTGCAGTGAAACTTGTTCCGAAGCAAGAAATTGGACCTTAGCTGAACGTAAGAAGAAATTTGATTGAGCGGGGCTGCTGTCATCTTTGTCTAAAATATAGTCACATTGCCAGAAAATGCAGATGGATGGATGACACTATGTTCATTGGGAATCGAAATTTCAGATACGAGAGATGGCCCCGTTGATATTTAATTGGAGCTGATATTGCTGGGGAAGTTACTTACTGGAAAACGTCATGAACTCAAATGTTGGTCCTCGGTGGCAATTGCATACGCTATTGGGATGGGACAATAATTGGCGAAGGGTTACTTCGAATGAGCGATATATCAATTCTTCAATGCTAGTTGTTACTTCCATGTTGAGTAGAGATTTAGGCCCAGCCGAGAGTCTTGACTTCCTTGGAATCACCGATCCATACCAGCAGAAATCAGAGAAGGAGACAGAGAAAGCAGTAATGAAACATTTCACTGAAACTGTTTCGAGAAAGGAAGTTGGAAGTTTTGTGGATTATATGCCTAGAATTGAGGGTCATCCTCCTTTGCCCAAAAATATTGCAATGGCACAAAGAAGATTTGAAAATTTGATGAAAAAATTGAATAGTGATGGATATCGTCAGGGATATTCTCAAGTCTTCAAGGAATGGAAGAAGAGAAAAAAAAAACTCGTCACAAGATATGGGAGAGTATTCAAATCCCATCGAAGTATACAGGGTGATTTCAATTTGAGTTACTCCTCTGAAGTTTTGTAACTCAAGGTGGGAGTATGTTGTAGAAACTCGATAAAGTGGTTTGCCCAATGTTTGATGCTCTGTATATGAAAAACAAAACCTTTTGACGTTGTCAATTTATGAAATTACATTTTGAGATTTCAGTTTTGCTGAATATATTTTACGATAAAATAGTTATTTTGAGCCTTATTTTGAACAGTATTGGATTGCCTTTCTCCATATTAGACGTCTTTGTTCACCGGGTAGGTGTTCTTTGAAGACGAAACAGTACCGATAAAAAAACGTGTGGCACTCGAGGACTGCCGCGATAAAGCTATTGCATAGCATTTTTTATCAACTCAATAGCATTTTTTATCAACTGATGCAATTATAATTATTTATTCATTTTTTATTTATGCAGTGTTTTTTCTCTTCTTCTTTGATATTAATTCAATTTTTTTCTTTGATATTAATTCAAGTTACACTTTTTGAGCGTGGTGACCGATAAGAAAAACGTGTGGCACACGGGGACTGCCGCGATAAAGCTATTGCATAGCATTTTTTATCAACTCAATAGCATTTTTTATCAACTGATGCAATTATAATTATTTATTCATTTTTTATTTATGCAGTGTTTTTTCTCTTCTTCTTTGATATTAATTCAATTTTTTTCTTTGATATTAATTCAAGTTACACTTTTTGAGCGTGGTGACCGATAAGAAAAACGTGTGGCACACGGGGACTGCCGCGATAAAGCTATTGCATAGCATTTTTTATCAACTCAATAGCATTTTTTATCAACTGATGCAATTATAATTATTTATTCATTTTTTATTTATGCAGTGTTTTTTCTCTTCTTCTTTGATATTAATTCAATTTTTTTCTTTGATATTAATTCAAGTTACACTTTTTGAGCGTGGTGACCGATAAGAAAAACGTGTGGCACACGGGGACTGCCGCGATAAAGCTATTGCATAGCATTTTTTATCAACTCAATAGCATTTTTTATCAACTGATGCAATTATAATTATTTATTCATTTTTTATTTATGCAGTGTTTTTTCTCTTCTTCTTTGATATTAATTCAATTTTTTTCTTTGATATTAATTCAAGTTACACTTTTTTGAGCGTGTGTGACGATAAGAAAAACGTGTGGCCACCGAGGACTACCGCGATACAGTTAATGAATATCATTTTTTATCAACTCAATAGCATTTTTTATCAACTGATGCAATTATAATTATTTATTCATTTTTTATTTATGCAGTGTTTTTTCTCTTCTTCTTTGATATTAATTCAATTTTTTTCTTTGATATTAAATTCAAGTTTACACTTTTTGAGCGTTGGTGAACCGCATAAGAAAAACGTGTGGCACACGGGGACTGCCGCGATAAAGCTATTGCATAGCATTTTTTATCAACTCAATAGCATTTTTTATCAACTGATGCAATTATAATTATTTATTCATTTTTTATTTATGCAGTGTTTTTTCTCTTCTTCTTTGATATTAATTCAATTTTTTTCTTTGATATTAATTCAAGTTACACTTTTTGAGCGTGGTGACCGATAAGAAAAACGTGTGGCACACGGGGACTGCCGCGATAAAGCTATTGCATAGCATTTTTTATCAACTCAATAGCATTTTTTATCAACTGATGCAATTATAATTATTTATTCATTTTTTATTTATGCAGTGTTTTTTCTCTTCTTCTTTGATATTAATTCAATTTTTTTCTTTGATATTAATTCAAGTTACACTTTTTGAGCGTGGTGACCGATAAGAAAAACGTGTGGCACACGGGGACTGCCGCGATAAAGCTATTGCATAGCATTTTTTATCAACTGATGCAATTATAATTATTTATTCATTTTTTATTTATGCAGTGTTTTTTCTCTTCTTCTTTGATATTAATTCAATTTTTTTCTTTGATATTAATTCAAGTTACACTTTTTGAGCGTGGTGACCGATAAGAAAAACGTGTGGCACACGGGGACTGCCGCGATAAAGCTATTGCATAGCATTTTTTATCAACTCAATAGCATTTTTTATCAACTGATGCAATTATAATTATTTATTCATTTTTTATTTATGCAGTGTTTTTTCTCTTCTTCTTTGATATTAATTCAATTTTTTTCTTTGATATTAATTCAAGTTACACTTTTTGAGCGTGGTGACCGATAAGAAAACAAATTTTTTTCTTTTATCGAATAAATGAGAAGTTAATATCGTTAAAAATATTTTTATTATCTTACAATACATGTAGGTTATTCAGGTATTTTTATCATTGAAACTATAGGTTTATGGTAACTGAAATAAGAAACATAAGTCTGAGACTTGATATCGTTCAAATATCTGGAAAATACCGCGTCAATGGTGGCCCCATATTTTGTTGTGGAGTCTTGTGGATCATTATTCATTTTCAAATTCAATTTTTCCGAAAAAAAAGTTGTAAACCGCTCTGATTTTTCATCAGCGAAGTTGATGTTTTAAACGCCAGCCAAGATAAGTGGAAATTTATTTCCATTTGTACCAAGTATTTTCGACCCTTCTTCAGTGTACTCCGGTAAAGTGCGATGAATAAAATGCTCTACCTCGTCCAATTTTGGATTCGGAGAAATGTAAATTACTACCATGACTATGTGTAGGCCATTTCTAAGTTTGCATGAGCACGCACAAATATCTCCAATAAATGAGCGCCTAACATTAACAGAATTCGTCCGATTTCGGAGCAGCTCGTCCCGATCCGTGCGAGCCTCGTAAAGTCGTACCATATACATATACACGTTAAGCGAACGCTCGTAGCTAGAATAGAAGAAAACATTTCGGCAACGAAACTCTTACGTCCTGACACCCGAAGGTGGTTACTATAATCGCTAAGCAAGAGTAAAGTTGATACATCCATTTTGATGTAATTCAACATTCACACGCCGCAAGTAACAAGCGCTCCAATTTTATACCTTTTACAGGTAGCAATGAATGGAAAACAGAATTCTTCGTGTTAACGACACACGTTCGTGGCAATAAAATGAAGTGAACTAGGACATTTATTTGAAACTAATCAAACAAACCTCCTAGCGGAGCTGGTTATAAGAGTTCACGAAGCATCGAATTATCAACATCTACCCCAGACGGTAATTGTTCGAAATGTTAATTTGTTTATCACAATAAATGGAAATTGATAGACAGACTGTTTCGCCCTTATCGGGGCTCATCAGTATCATCCATCCACCGAGAGTGATAACCAAACCAACATTTCAAACGGTCATACATATTTCTTCTAGTAACTCCATGACATATAAATATGACACAGCGCCACCAGTCGCCACCATTGCTTAGCGATTATAGTAACCACCTTCGGGTGTCAGGACGTAAGAGTTTCGTTGCCGAAATGTTTTCTTCTATTCTGAAAGATGTGGTTCAATTGTTTCCGAGTTTGAAATGTTGGTTTGGTTATCACTCTCGGTGGATGGATGATACTGATGAGCCCCGATAAGGGCGAAACAGTCTGTCTATCAATTTTCATCGATTGTGATAAACAAATTAACATTTCGAACAATTACCGTCTGGGGTAGATGTTGATATTTCGATGCTTCGTGAACTCTTATAACCAGCTCCGCTAGGAGGTTTGTTTGATTAGTTTCAAATAAATGTCCTAGTTCACTTCATATATATATTATATATATATATATATATATATATATATATATATATATATATATATATATTATATATATATAATATATATATATATATATATATATATATATATATATATATATATATTTATTCATTTATTTATATTTATTTTTTGTTAATTGTAATACTCAAAAAAACAACGTTCATTGTAATGAAGATAAGATACAAGTATTCTGTATCAGGTATTTGAAATATAAGTATGTGATTTTTACTAAAGAAATTATTCATTCCACGAAGAAAATAATAACAGATATGTCATTAAAATTTTGACGTTTCAATTAAACTATTTTTTGATCTCATGTGAGGATACTTAATTCTAAAGGTCAATTAATTCTTCACCCGTTTGAATTGAAACGGATTAAAACATTCATTACTTCCATTCTACAAAAGATATTCTTACCATAGGTCGTATATTCATCGAAGTGTGAGTGGCGATTGCGATATTTTCTCGACAGTTTTCTCGCTGTGGTCAGAATGGCAGGTGGGATGAATGTTTTTTGCTATATTGAAGCATGTTGATTTCCTATTTCTTGAATTATCTCAGATACTGCAATGTATTTTTTTTAAAATTTAGTTTAATCCGAAAATTTTAATATTGAAAATTAGTTAATTTAAATATTCTTGAATTGGAAAATTTTGAGGTTAGATATATCCCCTTAATGCATGATTTTTTTAAAATTGAATAAAAAAAAGGTACAGTGCGAAAAAGACATATATTTCATCAGAAAAATATTTAAAAAAATAAAGCACAATATTTTTGTCAAAAAAAATATTGTTTGTGCCAAATATGGCACAGCATGCAACATGAACTAAAAATATTTTATACAGCCAATATTTCATCATCATCTGATATATTGTCTTCACTTTCATTTTGATTAAAATTATGTATAACTACATGCATAAAATAACTTGGGATCCATATAGGGTTGCCAACCCTCCCGGATTGCCCGGGAGACTTCGGTAATAATGGTTATCCTCCCGGGTTACAATAATTTCTCCGGTTTTTCTGAAATTATACGTAACCGTCGCTGTAACAAAAATTCGATCTTTGATGATTATGATTTTATGGTGAAAAACCGTCAAATATTAGATACTGCTCGAAAGCAAATTGAATATAAATTTAAAATTGATTGACAATTTCTTACACCCCCCCCCTTAGTGGATTTATAAAATTCTCCCGGGTTAGTCCTGTCGAGAGTTGGCAACCCTAGATCCATAATATATCAGAAAAAAATTTCTTTCACATCTTCTAAATTCATAATCGGCAGATATGGTCAAGTCAGAAAGTCAGATATACTTTTGCACTGCATAATGTTCCATATATGGCACGATATGGTCAAGTCAGATATACTTGAATTGCATAATGTTCCATATATGGCACAAAGTGATTTTTAGATGAAAAATGTCAATTATACGAGTACTTGCCACTATGAGGCAGTTACTAGAAGTATATTTTTTACTAAAACAATTTTTATTGGGTAGAAAGTTACGTGGATGAACTCAAAACTATTACTCAATCTACAATAATACTGACAAGCAGCTGTTTCATCGTCACCATTTTGAAAAACGTATATAACTGCGAAATAATTACAGAGAGGGAGCTGCCTCTTTGGAAATATGTTTGTATGTGCCAGAAATGGTAATTCATGCAAATAAAGTAATATTTCTCTGACGTATGTATTAAAGAGATGTAAAACATTGGTTTGTACCATATTTGGCACATGATACAACAAGGGGATATATATATATATATATATATATATATATATATATATATATATATATATATATATATATATATATATATAATATATATATATATATATATATATATATATATATATATATATATATATATATATATATATTTATATATACACTCACCGGCAAAAAAAACCGCGCACCTAAAATTTTGCTGAAGTTCGTTGTCCAAGAATATTTGCAATTTTTCATCGATTTCAATTATTTCTACGCCAAATTGTAGATAAATTCTTTGGTACTGAAACAAACTCCAGAAAAGTTTTCCAAAAATTTTGATAGCTTATTATACAGGGTGAAAAAAAAATCGTGTATTTGAAGTCCAATTTCTTAACATCCTGTGGAACAGTTCGGGAAATTTGTAGAGTTTATTACATAGACCATCCTTTTCGCCATCTTTCAGTTTTTATTTCACCTTGATATCTTGATTTCTTTTGAAGATACACATATCCAAATAAAAGCCTGGAATTTAACAAACACTCCAAGCTCGATTAAGGAACAAGAACGAAGGTGGCTTCAGTCAGATTAATTGAGTAGGCGTATGTCAAAGTATCGTCAATAAATGTCATTCTTCAGGAAGCTGTAGTTTCTTTTGCTCCATTTGTTGGAGATGTCTTCATTTTAATGCACGACAATGCAAGACCGCATGCAGCAAATATTGTCAACCAATATTTGAATGAGGTTGATATTCAACGATTAGAATGGCCTGCATGTAGCCCATATCTAAATACGATTGAACATGGGATGAAATTCAAAGAAACATTCGTCGTCGTCGTCCTATTCTAGCCGAAACACTTGACGAGCTGCGTTTTGCATTGCAAGCTGAATATTATGCAATTCCTCAAGATCGCATTATTCGTATTATCAATTCGATGTATCGGCGATAGCGTGCAGTTATTTCCGCTAGAGATGGGCATAAGAAATATTGAAAAATGCCAATTATGGTTTTTTTTGTTTCAAATTACTGTTGAATATTAAAAAATTACAAATTGAATTTTTTCCCTAAAACAGTTCCAGGCTTTTCTTTAGATATGTGTATCTTCAAAAGAAATCAGGGTATCAAGGTGAAATAAAAACTGAAAGATGGCGAAAAGGATAGTCTTTGTAATAAAATGAGCGTAAACTCTAAAAATTTCCCGAACTGTTGCACAGGGTGTTAAGAAATTGAACTACAAATACACGGTTTTTTTCACCCTGTATAAATAAGCTATCAGATTTTTTGGAAACATTTTCTGGAGTTTGTTTTAATGCCAAAGAATTTATCTACAATTTGGCGTTGAAAAAGTTGAAATCGATGGAAAATTACGAATGTTCTTGGAAAACGAACTTCAGCAAAATTTTAGGTGGGCGGTTTTTTTTGCCGGTGAGTGTATATATATATATATATTTTTTTGTTTAATTTGTTTATTATTTTCAAAGTTCGATAAGAAATTATACTATACTATTTCCAAAAGAAGAAAGCAATTATTTGAAGAAATTTAAATGTTCAAGATAGTTTGGTTACAACACCGATACTTTCATAACGTTTCTTCTTCTCTGTTGATTTGACAAGTTCAGTGGAATATAATCGATACAGCTGCCAGACAGCAAGGTACAGAAACATATTCGTATCCACAGTTAGTCGACATAATCGAAATCAGGCGCATATCTGTTCACTCCTGTGAAACTGACCTAACACAAAATAAAATTGAATGTACTGGACTTTATTTTGAGAATTACTGAATCTTCATCACATATTAATAAAACTAAAGAATAAATTCAGTGGGAAACTGCTACAATAAAAGAGAATTCATTTCAAGAGAGGTTTAGCTTGGAATGGAAAAACAAAATTCAAGATATTCTGGTAAATATTAATTTCATCAATACGTATATTAGTGACATTAATTTATTTTGTTATAAATTATGTTATATATGTATTTAAATTATTATAGAATATTCAGAAGTCGATAACCAAGAGTAGTTTGTATGAACTAACGAATGGAAATATGAAACTTTTTCATATTACAATCTTACTCTTAATATATTACTAGGCTGTATAACGTGAAGAATGCGTTTTCCCAAAAAAAAATTTGCATTAAACCATACTTGAATATTATTTTTACATTTTCAGAGCATTTTGGTTATAACCTATCTTATATATTATTATACAGCACGAATTTGCAAACAATTCAATAATTGCTAAGAAATTTCAGAAATATGTACTCTTAATATATTACTAGGCTGTATAACGTGAAGAATTCGTTTTCCCAAAAAAGAATTTGTATTAAACCATACTTGAATATTATTTTTACATTTTCAGAGCATTTTGGTTATAACCTATCTTATATATTATTATACAGCACGAATTTGCAAACAATTCAATAATTGCTAAGAAATTTCCGAAATATGTACTCTTATTATATTACTAGGCTGTATAACGTGAAGAATGCGTTTTCCCAAAAAAAAATTTGTATTAAACCATACTTGAATATTATTTTTACATTTTCAGAGCATTTTGGTTATAACCTATCTTATATATCATTATACAGCACGAATTTGCAAACAGTTCAATAATTGCTAAGAAATTTCAGAAATATGTACTCTTAATATATTACTAGGCTGTATAACGTGAAGAATGCGTTTTCCCAAAAAAAAATTTGTATTAAACCATACTTGAATATTATTTTTACATTTTCAGAGCATTTTGGTTATAACCTATCTTATATATTATTATACAGCACGAATTTGCAAACAATTCAATAATTGCTAAGAAATTTCAGAAATATGTACTCTTAATATATTACTAGGCTGTATAACGTGAAGAATTCGTTTTCCCAAAAAAGAATTTGTATTAAACCATACTTCAATATTATTTTTACATTTTCAGAGCATTTTGGTTATAACCTATCTTATATATTATTATACAGCACGAATTTGCAAACAATTCAATAATTGCTAAGAAATTTCCGAAATATGTACTCTTATTATATTACTAGGCTGTATAACGTGAAGAATGCGTTTTCCCAAAAAAAATTTTGTAATAACCATACTTGAATATTATTTTTACATTTTCAGAGCATTTTGGTTATAACCTATCTTATATATCATTATACAGCACGAATTTGCAAACAGTTCAATAATTGCTAAGAAATTTCAGAAATATGTACTCTTAATATATTACTAGGCTGTATAACGTGAAGAATGCGTTTTTTCCCAAAAAAAATTTGTATTAAACCTACTGAAATATTCTTTTTTTTTAAAACATTTTCAGAAGCATTTTGGTTAAACCTATCTTATATATTATTTACAGCAGAATTTGCAAACATTCATAATTGCTAAGAAATTTCAGAAATATGTACTCTTAATATATTCTAGGCTGATAACGTGAAGAATTCGTTTTCCCAAAAAAGAATTTGTATTAAAACCTACTTGAATATTAATTTTTTTAACATTTTCAGAGCATTTTGGTTATAACCTATCTTATATATTATTATACGCCGAATTTGCAAACAATCAATAATTGCTAAGAAATTTCCGAATTGTTACTCTTATTATATACTAGCTGTATAACGTGGAAGAATTGCGTTTTTCCCAAAAAAAAAATTTGCATTAAACCATACTTGGAAAATATTAATTTTTACATTTTCAGAGCATTTTGGTTATAACCTAATCTTATATATTATTATACAGCAAACGATTTGCAACAATTCAATAATTGCTAAGAAATTTCAGAAATATGTACTCTTAATATATTTAACTAGGCTGTATAACGTGAAGAATTCGTTTTTCCCAAAAAGAATTTGTATTAAACCATAACTTGAATATTATTTTTACATTTTCAGAGCATTTTGGTTATAACCTATCTTATTTATATTATTATTATACAGCACGAATTTGCAAAACAATTCAATAATTGCTAAAGAAATTTCCGAAATATGTACTCTTATTATATTACTAGGCTGTATAACGTGAAAGAATGCGTTTTCCCAAAAAAAAAATTTGTATTAAACGCATACTTGAATATTATTTTTTACATTTTCAGAGCATTTTGGTTATAACTAATCTTATATATTATTATAACAGGCACGAATTTGCAAACAATTCAATAATTGCTAAGCAATTCTCAGAAATTATGTAACTCTTATAATATTTACTAGGCTCGTATAACGTGAAGAATTCGTTTTCCCAAAAAAAGAATTTGTATTAAACCATACTTCAATATTATTTTTACATTTTCAAGAGCATTTTGGTTTATAACCTATCTTTTAATATTATTATACAGCAACGCAATTTGCAAAACAAATTCAATAATTGCTAAGACAATTTTCGAAAATATGTACTCTCCATTATATTACTAGGCTGTATAAAGTGAAGAATGCGTTTTTCCCAAAAAATTTGTATTAAACCATACTTGAATATTATTTTTACATTTTCAGGAGCATTTTGGTTATAACGCTATCTTATATATCATTATACAGCCGAATTTGCAAACAGTTCAATATTGCTATAGAAATTTCAGAAATATGTACTCCTTAATATATTTACTAGGCTGTATAACGGTGAAGAATGCGTTTATTCCGCAAAAAACATTTGTATTAAACCATACTTGAATATTATTTTTACATTTTCAGAGCATTTTGGTTATAACCTATCTTATATATCATTATACAGCACGAATTTGCAAACAATTCAATAATTGCTAAGAAATTTCAGAAATATGTACTCTTAATATATTACTAGGCTGTATAACGTGAAGAATGCGTTTTCCCAAAAAAAAATTTGTATTAAACCATACTTGAATATTATTTTTACATTTTCAGAGCATTTTGGTTATAACCTATCTTATATATTATTATACAGCACGAATGTGCAAACAATTCAATAATTGCTAAGAAATTTCAGAAATATGTACTCTTAATATATTACTAGGCTGTATAACGTGAAGAATGCGTTTTCCCAAAAAAAAATTTGTATTAAACCATACTTGAATATTATTTTTACATTTTCAGAGCATTTTGGTTATAACCTATCTTATATATTATTATACAGCACGAATGTGCAAACAATTCAATAATTGCTAAGAAATTTCAGAAATATGTACTCTTAATATATTACTAGGCTGTATAACGTGAAGAATGCGTTTTCCCAAAAAAAAATTTGTATTAAACCATACTTGAATATTATTTTTACATTTTCAGAGCATTTTGGTTATAACCTATCTTATATATTATTATACAGCACGAATGTGCAAGCAATTCAATAATTGCTAAGAAATTTCATAAATATGTACTCTTAATATATTACTAGGCTGTATAACGTGAAGAATGCGTTTTCCCAAAAAAAAATTTGTATTAAACCATACTTGAATATTATTTTTACATTTTCAGAGCATTTTGGTTATAACCTATCTTATATATTATTATACAGCATGAATTTGCAAACAATTCAATAATTGCTAAGAAATTTCAGAAATATGTAGTATAATAGATTTAAGCCTACCAAATCTCAAAATTTTCGGAACAGATATAAAATATTCAAATGCATTATATACCTAAATGTTTCATTCTTCAAACACAAAATGAATCAAAACACCATACTTCATATAGCAACCCTTCAGTACTAACAATAATATAATATCTTCCACTCAACATGCAACGATCAATTCAGACAAAATCTCAATTACATATTGTACACAACCATCTCTCCATAATCAAAAACTTATAGTCGACAAACCTTCGACAGCTTCCTCATTTGAGCTGTTAAACATTAAAAAACATTTGTTGTATTTGATAGATATAACTGTTTACTATGGAGAAATATTGATAGTCAAGTTACCACAAAACACAATTTAATGGTTACTCATAGCGATATACGGAGGACGGCCTGCAAAATTGCTCATCGCCTCCTCCTTATCTCCATGTCGCTAAGAAAAATACGATAAACTGCAACTCAGAATAGATTGACTAGGTTCCAGCGTAATTTTTGTGTTCCAAAATACGGCCAACAATTCTAGAATTTGCATACTATATACAGCGGTATCATACGGTATCATATAAATATATATATATATATATATATATATATATATATATATATAAATATATATATTATATGTATTTTTATATATTATATATATATATATATATAATATATATATATATATCTATATATATATATATATAATATATATATATATTATTATAATATATATATGTATTAAAAATCTTTATTCTTAAGGCGCAGAAATATAATATGTTGATAATTTTTGGGAATTTTTCTTGGGAATGTTGTCTTAGCTAAAATGGAGATTCCTTTTGTCACAGTATAATATTTCCTGGGCTTAAGAAGTAAAGATTTTACATACATACATATATGATATATATATATATATATATATATTTATATAATATTATATATATATATATATATTATAAATATATATAATATAATATATATATAATATATATATATATATATATATATATATATATATATATATATATATATATATATATATATATATATATGTATTAAAATCTTTATTCTTAAGCCACAAATATATATGTGATAATTTTTGAATTTTTCTTGGGAATGTGGCTTAGCTAAAATGGAGATTCTTTTGTCTTTGCTATTTTATCATTTATTCCTTTATTCAAGCGTTTCGGCTTCATACAGCCTTTTTCAAGGACTACAATGGAGAGAAAGAAAAATTATTGTCACCAAAGTTATAGTTAAAAGTTACATTTAGTCGATAAATTAAAAAACAATGAAAGAACATAACAATTTTCATAAATATCACAGTTTATCATAGTTTATATTTCTTGAAACGTCCATGCCACCGGTCAATCAAACGAATCTCAGCGAGTTTAATATCATTTGCACGCCATACGCGTATATAAAGTATAGTGGAAAGGTGGGTGAATAAGTAAACAAACATAAATATGAATTCATTCGAAATTTTGTGTATACGATTGATGAAATAAGTGTCAGTGTTTTCGAAGATTATTTAAACTAGGTAAAAATTTTTCTGTGATATTTATGAAAATTGTTATGTTCTTTCAGTGTTTTTTAATTTATCGACTAAATGTAACTTTTAACTGTAACTTTGGTGACAATAATTTTTCTTTCTCTCCATTGTAGTCCTTGAAAAAGGCTGTGTGAAGTGAATATATATATATATATATATATATATATATATATATATATATATATATATATATATATATATATATATATATATATATATATATATATATATATATATATATATATATATACATATATATATATATATATATATATATATATATATATATATTTATATATATACATATATATATTATATATATATATATACATATATATATATATAATATATATACATATATATATATATTATAATATATATATATATATATATATATATATATATATTATTATATATATATACATATATATATATAATATACTATATATATATATATATATATATATATATACATATATATATATATACATATATATACATATATATATTATATATATATTATATATATATATATAAAATACCTTGTTGCCAGACTTTCTCGCTACCCGGAATTATATAAATATATATATATATATATATATATATATATATATATATATACATATATATATATATATATATATATATATATTATATATATATATATATATATGTATGATCATCAAATTTTAGGGTTATGCACATGATTGCATTTTTCGTTTTTCAGAGGTCCTGTCAAACTTGAGTGACGTCAGTATTCAGTGTACCGCCGCCATCTTGATTTTTTTAAATAGCACCGTAGATCGAGTGATATATCGTAGAGGAGCTGATTTCGTCCTCTTTTCAAAAATACAGAATACTTACCACATTACTAAAAAAATAAGAAAAACAATTTTCCAAGACATACAATATATTATTTTTTAATTTATACTAACTTACAGAAATATCAATAGTTTCATTATAACAGGAGCTCAAAATGTTGGCCACCTGTGTCTTAGCAATAATACAATCTTTATATTCTTCGAATAAAATTGTTTATCATTTATGTAGAAATTGTTTGTATCTCGAGACATTTGAGAGTTTTTGAATCAGTTACGTCTGATATAAAGTGGAGTCAAATCGGGAGATCTTGCCGGCCACTTGATTACACCTCTTCAAACAATCCATCTCTGAGGGAAATTTGATGATTATACGTTCAATCGTCTTAAAAAATTCCTTTCTGCCGGACTTTCTCGCTGTATATATACGAGATGTTAATTATCATGAACAGTTTTCTCCATCCAAATTCAGGTTTGGAAATAAAGATTAGTCTATTTTTGTCTGGAAATAAGTATAAAACGAAGGAAATGAGGATGATGCACGAAACGCAGCTGCACGTAACATAGGAATTATTTATAGCTTTCTCTAATTAACGATATTAAAATATCCACAGTAATTGAGAGTAAATCAAAGACAATAATATTAATTTGGCGACATTCATATTTTGAGAAGGCGTGTGACGGTGTGGTTGAATATTCCTCCTCATTTCAATGTGAGTGATGGAAACTAGAAATTTAATCTTTACAGAAAAACGTTCATTCTAATCTGAAAAATAAATTTGTTATAACTTTTCGTCCGTTCATGAGTTAGAAAATTGAATGAGTGCTTATAGTGCTAAATTATGTTCGGACTAATGATAAAGATAACTTCTATCCAATACGAATATATGAACATTTCAGTAGAAACTTAACTTTTCGATATACAAAGTTGCTGCAGAAAAATTAATTCAAAATTGGAATTTTTTAAAATTTAATATACACCTATACCTATATACAGGGTTGCGATAAAGTATGGAACCAAGTAAATATCTTTCGAAAGAAAAGGAGAATATTTATGAAATTTTGCAGGTAAGTCCAATGGCGCAAAATGCATCTGATGTATGATTTTTTGTTGACAATATACTTCCGGTTGTACCGGAAATAGACCCTAAGTCGCTTATTTTAAATAGGATACCCTATACATTATTACATTTTTGGATTCTACTTAAGATTCTAGACAGATTCTATGCATCATGTCCTATACCTAAGTCTAAGCGTTTTTGACATATTTAGGTTTTTATGTCAAAAACGACGATTGCAAGCCCTAATATAATTATCAATTGTTCCTATAAGGAAGCCTTTTTTACTTACTTTGGGTTAGATTCCTTGTTGAAAAGGACCCACTCTAATAGATTTTGAATAATATTTGGATAACTAGTTATACAGGGTGTGCAAAAAATAAGATCTAAAATGAGATTGAGAAAACTGACAAAAATCAATTTTTTCAAATGGAAACCCCCCATATTCTTTATTTTGTAGTATTAAGCATTTAAAAAGAAGGTAACTTTGTATGAGGTTATCTTCACCTAAAATTTGAAGTTTTCGAAATATTGCCAATTTGATATTTTTATATGGCAATTTTGCATTCAATCGTTAAACAATTAGATCTAGGATAGCGACGATCGTATTTGAATTTCAAATCATCGTTATACTCATTTATTACTTACTACATATGCATACACACAACATCAATTTGTTTATCTGAACGTTTTTTTACGGTAATGTAAAAAACTCAAAAGAAGTTGAATTGATTTTTGTCAGTTTTCTCAATCTCATTTTAGATCTTATTTTTTGCACACCCTGTATGACTAGTTATCCAAATATTATACAAAATCTATTAAAGTAGGTCCTTTTCAACAAGGAATCTAACCCAAAGTAAGTAAAAAAGGCTCACTTATATGAACAACTGATAATTATATTAGGGCTTGCAATCGTCGTTTTTGACATAAAAACCTAAATATGTCAAAAACGCTTAGACTTAGGTATATGACATGATGCATAGAATCTGCCTAGAATGTTAAGTAGAATCCAAAAATGTAATAATATATAGGGTATCCTATTTAAAATAAGCGTCTTAGGGTCTATTTTCGGTACAACCGGAAGTATATTATCAACAAAAAATCATACATCAGATGCATTTTGCGCCATTGGACTTACCTGCAAAATTTCATAAATATTCTCCTTTTCGTTCGAAAGATATTTACTTGGTTCCATACTTTATCGCAACCCTGTATATATATATATATATATATATATATATATATATATATATATATATATATATATATATATATATATATATATATATATATATATATATATATATATATATATATATATATATATATATATATATATATATATATATATATATATATATATATATATATATATATATATATATATATATATATATATATATATATATATATATATATATATATATATATATATATATGTATATATATATTTATATAGTTCTATAAGTTATGGGTATTGTCGACTCAATTGAGCAAAAAAAAACACAGTAGTACCCTTGTTTCTCAGCCAAGCTTGATGACTTGTTGCTGACTGAAAGATATTTTGGAAACCTCACGTATTTGCTGTTTCAAATTGTGCAATGCTTATTTCCTTTACTGCTTACTATTATTGTAATGTTCTGTTGTAGATGTTCATGTTTTTTTACTATAACCTCAACTTCGGTAATAAACTATTGTTTTTTTGAATTGTTTTTGTGGCACTTTTTGTATTTGTAGAAGCCCTGAGGATGCAATAAAGTAATAGCGAAAGCTTGGCTGAGAAACAAGAGTACTACTGTGTTTGTTTGCTCAATTGATTGGACAATAACCTCAACTTATAGAACTGTTATATCACGAATCTGACAAGTAATCTACATATATATATATATATATATATATATATATATATATATATATATATATATATATATATATATATACATACAGGGTGATCCATTAAGGGTGGCGAGGTAGCGTATCTAAGGAACTAATAGTCGTAGGAGCTTGGGAAAAAAATCCTTATGAGAAATTTGGCCAAGAGAAATTGTTGAAAATATAAATGAGTAATTTTGGAATTTTGAAATAAAATAAAAACGACATATTAAACCCTTAACTTGAATAAAATGAGAATGAAGTTTTGAACTGTTTTTTAAATTTATCCATCACATGCTTGACTACGAATTTTTACAAATAATGGAAAACTCAACTATCTATTTTGTTTTATTTATAAATTCGTTAATAGAATATTCTTTAAGCGATAACTTTTGAACCAATGTAGATCTCGACATGCGGTTTGCACTTATTTGGTATCAAATTCAATCTACTTTTCGAATCTAATAAAACAATCATACTGTTTCATTTAATATTTCCGAGCAAAATTAATAAACCGGTTAAACGTGCAATGACATAGATGTTTTTTTATTTCATTTAACAAATCTTTCTTTCCCAAACCTGACCTCGTTACCAAAATTCCGTTAAGTCAAACTTAAGTTATTGACACTTACAGTCCAAAACTTTTCGCCTCCCTTCCCGCCCTTATTTTACATCCTACAATAAAATATCATGGATCAAAAATATGGAGCATTGTAGTGGCATTAACGTGAGAGTATTTATTTCTCAACTTATATTGGGAGAATTTTCGAGAAAAATGCATCTTTCAAACGACCGAAGAAATTACGCCCCCCAGCGGTAATTATATGAGTTTAAAAAATATTTTCAACAATTTCACTTGGCCGATTTTGTCATTAGAATTTTTTCCCAAACTCCTACGACCAGGTCCGGATTAACCCTGTCCGGGCCCCAGGTCTTTTCAAGTTGATAAAGAGATGTAAGTAAGAGCCCTTTCAGACTTGGAGACTGTATCCGAGATACGCGTATCCCAGATACAGAAAATACATGCGTTTATATATACGTTTTCACACTGCATTCAGCAAAGCATACCGTATCGCGATACTAAATTTCTGAATCTCGCTCATTCAGCCGCCGGCGACAGTATCCGAATCCGGGCTACCGAATTATCATTGTGGCTTATGGACCTGTTCAGACTTGCATACTTTTGCGATTCAAAAAGCACAATAGCATAGGTGTACAATATTTTTATTATTTATTAGTAGAAGTGAAGTGGAATAGAACGGTTTTTCGATTTTACCATGGAGAATAAAGTTTTTGATAACGAGAAATTGATAAGTTTGGTAGAACCGAATTCTTGTATATGGGATACAATTAATGAAAATCATTTCGATAGAAATATAAAACAAAAATGTTGGGTGGAAATTACCAAACAGATGTGTGAAAATTTTGAAGAAATGGCAATTGTTCAACAAAATGAATATGGTAGGTATATTTACAAAAGTAATTATACAGTGCATTCAAAGAGGAATGCATAAATTCATTAGCTAAATAAATCAAATTATTATATTATTAAAAATTCTCGAAACAAGATGATTATTTGTCGAAAGGTTACTGATTTTTACAATAATCATCTCAAGATGGATAACAAAAATTAAATGAAATATTTCAATAATATTGTTTATTAGCGATGAATAATGAGTTTATTCGTTAATTTATATTGCTTTTAAGTTTTTACGGATTGCAGTGAAAACCCTTTAGATAAGCGAATTGATGTTTAATTTGTATTAATCAGTGCACTACTATCTAGTAACTGTTCGCAAACTATCAAGTAAATTGTAAGTTACGGAAATAAATTATACATGGTACACTGTAGTTAGGGCCCAGAAATATAATATACCACAGCATAGCGCACTCTTCAATGTCCATTTCATAAAAAGCACCGTACAGCACTGATATTGTACTGATAAAATTTATTTACAAAACTATATTCTAACAAAAGTATCTTGACTGTATCTGGCCTAAATTCTGTATCTCGCATACAGTATCTCGGATACAGTATCCTAGTCTGAAAGGGCTCTAACTTCCAGATGATCGACTCCAGGTATCCTGTTACTTCAAAGTCTTATGTGATATTGCAACAACATGGATGCTTGGCCTTGATGCTGCCTGATGAACGCCTTATAACTCGTTAGCTTTATTGAAATGATCTTAATGAATAGGTTACAGATAAGTGATGAATGATGATCCAGATTGCATGATGGGTTAGGAAAGATAAAGGAGATGGGACGCGGTTATTTAGATTCGATCTTCTTAAACGCAATAAAATACAATAAACGAAAGAAAACAGTTTTGTGAAGAACAAATTGGAAAAAGTCAACTTCCAAGATATTTATTGGTTTTGTACAGAACAGTAAGTTTAAATATTAACTTTTCTAACTTTTTCAGAAACAAAATCGTTTAAAACATCTTGGAAGTTAACCTTTTCTAGCACATCATTTTTAATTGCCATTATCGACAATTAATTCAGACAGTTCATTAGTTCTACTACTCGATACTAGATGGTTCTGTATATGTGAATGTTTTTGAGGAAATTCATACAAATTTTCAAATAAAAATTTCATTCAATGAATTGTTTTTTTCTTGGTGCGTGCACGGCCCCTCGTCGATGTGGGGCCCCTAGGCAGTTGCCTACTCTGCCTAATACGGCCCTGCCTACGACTATTAGTTACAGAGATACGCTACCTCGCCACCCTTAATGAATCACCCTGTGATACAGGGGCGTATTCACGGAGGGGGTACTGGGGGTAATTACCCCCCCCAGAAGAGAATTTGCAACACTAAATCTTCGAATGAAATTGAAAATATAAAATATATCAAACATTGTACGAAAACTAATAAAAAATTTTTTTTCTTATTATTTGATAGTCCACGTAGCATATAAAAGAAATAAATAAACAA
Organism: Cynegetis impunctata; assembly: GCA_030704885.1. Classification (NCBI taxonomy): domain Eukaryota; kingdom Metazoa; phylum Arthropoda; class Insecta; order Coleoptera; family Coccinellidae; genus Cynegetis; species Cynegetis impunctata. The sequence goes on from JARQZK010003655.1 coordinate 428,214, forward strand.
ACAAAATTTATAAGAATAGATAGATCATACCTAGATCAGTGAATCACATGCGAAAGTTTGTGCGGTTGCATAAGTAAATTGGTGTTTACGCGCGATGCCTCGGCTTCACTCATTCAAAGGCAGGGGTGCGGGTTGCCGCATCGTTTGGTCCAAATTCTTCAATACAAATTATGAAAATTATACAAATTCAAAACTTTTGTTATAGTCCAGTCAATGACGGTAAAAAAAGTATAAACTGTGTATTTATCCCACCGATTTGTATGAAAATTTGGATTTAGGTTCTACCTACCATCTAATTCAAAGTCTACCCTGTGTCGGTGGTTGCTTTTTCTCTGGGGGTGAATGCCACCCCTTATTGGGGATGAAAAATTTTCTATCAAAAATAAGTACGAAAATCGATGAACTAACTAATTATAAGCATTTTTTGTTTTATGAAGTTTTTTCTAAAAGTCAATACTTTCCGACTTATTCGCGACTGAAATTGTCGGTTTTCAGGCAAAAAAACACGTTTTCAGATTCTTTTTCGCGAATAACTGGAAAAATATGCATTCTATCGAAAAACCTGTAGAGAGCAAAATTATAACTTATAAAAAGCAAAGAAAATCGTGTATTTATAATGTATTCTGACCCAATACAAACGGAATTATTTACTGTGGAAAGTTGATTGGTATTTACCACTATGTGTACTCATCAATATACTAATACATATTCTAATTTCTACAAAAATGTGCTTTTGGTTTTCCTCCATTACTCGCTTAGTTTTCAAGCAATCGAGTCCTTCAAAAAAACGTTTTGTAGGTTTTTTTAAGAGCTATAAGCTGATCTAAATGAATTTGGATTTTATTTTTAAAAAGGTTGAGGCTGAGAGGGCTAAAAAAGGTACTTTGCGCGAACACACGCAAGTTTTAAATAGCCATATCTTACTTAATTTTTATCCTATAAAAAAATTGAAACGCCAACATTTTCAAATAAAAAAAACATACAATTTCGTACTACACAAAATTTTGCGTATCATTAATAGTTTTTGAGTTATTTTGAAGAAAAGGCGATTTTTCCCTAAATTACGAAAATGATATTCTCTCTTCAACTCAAATTTTTTCAAAAAAGAAGTTTTTAAACTGGCCAAACACTCAGAACGTATTATAAAAACATAAGCTATGTGAATTGTAAAGTGACAACGATTTTTTTTCAAATAGGGTGGAAGAGAGGGTGAGATTTTCACTATTTTTTTCCAACGAAAAAAATAGGAATCGACATTATTCTCTTCATAGCACGCTTAGTTGTGATGCTAGGAACTTTTATAAAAAATGAAAATAAAGGTTTTCTAAAGGACTTTAAAAAATGTTTTATGAGTTTTCGAAAAATGCGTTGGTTTTTGGTTATTGTACGTAGAAACTCTCCATTTTGACGATTGAAAAAACCAGTCAACTTTCAAACAAGCAATAATTCCGTTTGTATTGAATATGCATACATCACAAATAAACAATTTTTCTTTGTTATTTTATAAGCTATAAATTTTCTCACCACATTTTTTTCGATAGAATGTATATTTTTTCAGTTATTCGCGAAAAAAAAATCGGAAAAACGTGGTTTTTTTGCCCGAAAACCGACAATTTCTCCCGCGAATATGTAGAAAAGTATTGACTTTCAGATAAAACTTCATAGTACAAAAGTTGCTTAGAATTAGTCATGTTATAGATATCAGTACTTATTTTAAATGTATAAATTTACATACACAAGAAGGAGTAGCAACTACCCACAAGGAAAAAGCAACCCCTGCCACAGGGTAGACTTTTATACATATGGAAAGAAGAAACTAATACCAATTTTTTATGAAAAACGGTGTACTATGGGACAAATACACGGAAAAATGGTCATTGACTGGACTATTATACATACTCACGACTACGGAAAGAATTCCGACGAAAGAGGCGAATTGATTTTGTCTTGTGATTTTTGAATCATATTTGATGCTAGAAGAAGCGGTTATGTTTAAATTTTTAATAAATATATCATAACCTAACCTTTCTGATATTTTTCCTTCAAATTTTGAATATCCTATTTCTTGGGTTTTCATATTTTTTTCTTGAGATTTATATATATGTTATGTCTTAACTTTGATGTATATTTTATATCTTCAAATTTTATGATGAATATTGTATGTACATGTCCTCGCAATTATTTTATATTTTTTTCATGTAGAATAAAAGAGTTGAATTATGGATGAGCTACGATCAATCGACACCCCTCCCTACCCCGCTTTCGCTGATTATCTTATAAATAGTTTAGGTCAACTGCCTAAAACTTGCCACTACCCCCCCCAAACTCAATCTCTGGATACGCCACTGCTGTGATATATATATATATATATATATATATATATATATATATATATATATATATATATATATATATATATATTTATATATAGATATTGTATTTATATCTAAAATTAATTCTTATTTTTTTTATATATATATATATATATATATATATATATATATATATATATATATATATATATATATATATATATATATATACGAATGGAATGTAAACCTTATATTGAAATAAACTGTCACTAACCGCGTATTATTTTCTAAACGAAGATTTATTAGAATTATATATATATACATAATAGACGACTATAATAACCTAATGACGTTTCTGGCATGCAGATTATTTATTTGCTCAGATGTCATCCGACCAGTATGATATTAAAGTGGAGTGTACTTCAGAACCGGAGAACAAGAAAGAAGTTACTGGGTTTTGCAAGTGGTTAACCGAGAATTTACTGTTCATACTAACCCTGCTAGGTGTTATATTTGGGATATTTATGGGTGAGTCAAATCAATGATATTTCCTATATTGCGTTTTTAATCGTATTTTCCCCGAAAATGATGCACTGAATCAGAAGTATATATATATATATATATATATATATATATATATATATATATATATATATATATATATATATATATATATATATATTTATATATATATATATATATATATTTATATAAATATATATATATATATAAATATATATATATATATATATATATATATATATATATATATATATATATATAACTGAGATAGAATAAAGTATAAACTTCAAAATAAAAAAAATAAAAAAAAACACTTGGCTTATGTTTCACTATATAAAAATATTTAAATACTGTATTTAGCAGTAACGAATAGTCGACATATTTTTTTTTCTTTTATTTTAAATATATATATATATATATATATATATACAGGGTGTACCTTCTGACAGAATATCCGTAATTCGAAGTAAATTTTTTGTTATCAATGTGTATTATACCGTTAGAAAGATTACTAAGTGAAGAAATTTCTAAAAAAAATGAGTTCCTCAATTGTTTTTCCTTTTTTTCAACATTGAATTTGAAATTTGATTTAGTTTTACAAAATTCACTCATTTTGTGAAATAAAAATCCTCGTATGTCCCTTTGGTACTGTAAATTGGAATAAAACTATTTGAACCTACATTACAGAATATTAAAAAAAAATTCTCTTAGAGGCAACAATAAAAAACTTAAGAGGGTTTACAGGCGGAATGTTGGTTAATTTGAGAAATCAAAATGAATCTACTTAACCGTGAATCTTAAAGATCTTCTTCACATTTTTTTGGAAGAATATCAAATTTATGAACAAAACTTAAAAACAATTTACAACAAATGTTCAATGTGATTTCCGTTTACCTCAATGAATTCATACATTCTTGCGCTAAACGATATTCTAACTTTAAAAAATATGTTTCGCTGATTCGCAATAAAATTAACGGAATTTACAATTTGCTGCCATAGTTCCTGGCGAGTATTTATCGTTTGGGATATTTTTGTAGCCTACCCTACTTCCAAAGTTTTAAAATATTGAATAATGTAAATTATTACTGAATAAAAAATTTTAGAATTGTGGAGATATTTAATGACTAGTTTTTCATTGCAGTATCAACCAAATATAATAATAAATTCTTATAGGTTTTAGATACAATTTATAAAGTTTCTTTCGAAATGAAGTTCTAGTCCATTCCGTAAGATATATTTTAACGACTTTTTATGCACTTTCGGGACTAAAGTGCCAACTTTAGTCCCGTATAACAGGGACCAAAATGTATCTTTAAGTCCCTAGGAATATAAAGTTGCTGTTGGTAAATTTTTCTCGATTTTTTGGGTATTAATTCTTCCGTTATTATGTCAGCTACCTTATCTATATCAAAATTTATAGATTCATTCATTTCTTGATTTATTTTCTTGATATTCTGTTAGTTAAATTACGATTCGTTTTAATGTCAACATTAATTGAAATGTCACTGAATTGAAAAATTTTGTTGACACTGTTGCTATAACGTTACCTACTGAGTAATCCACGTACCGTGTTTATATAACTCATCAATAGTTATTAACGTAACAAGGCCGATATGTAGCAAATAACGGATGAGGTTGGATATTGTAATCCGAGGCGCAGCCGAGGATTATAACTAACCGAATCCGTTATTTGCATATCGGTCGTGTGTCGTTAAAAATTTTTCGTAATCCCGTTAAAAGATTATATTTTGATTCCGAAGAAAGAAAATCCCAACGTCGTGCACTCTGTTGTCATGGAACAGTTTGACAGTTTTATAAACAACGTCAGTTTTTTGTGTTCTCAAGTTCGCTTTAACGACGACCATGGATGAAATTGATGAAATTGATGAAATTGAGGAACAAAATCAAATTCCTTCAGAAATATTGGGAGAATCATGTGCAGTGCAGCGAGTGTTGATTAACTGCCGAAAATAACTCAAGAGCGATATCAAAAAGAATATGAAAATTTTGAAATGTGGCGTAAAAGCAAGAATGTAAAGGTGGTTAATGAAGATGTATTATTAGCCTATGCGAAATGAAAATCAGAGGTTTATTCTCCCAACTCGCTGTGGACCAAGATTTCAATGTTGTTATTGTAAGCAGAATGATGTTTTGAAATAAATATTTGAACAAGTGATTTCTTAACGGCCGCCGGCCGTTAACACTGACTTTTCAATTGTCATCTGAATACCGTTAAATCAAAATAACAGTATGGGATTACGAAAAAAAATTTTAATGGCCGTAGGCTGTTAACACTAACTTTTCAATTGTCATCTGAATAGGTACTGTTAAATCAAAAAAACAGTATGGGATTACGAAAAATTATTAATTGTATCAATGTTGAAAGTTATAATACTGAGAAGTGCTAAAAATAGCGTATATGCCTCAGGACTAAAGAGATATTCTATCCCTTACGTGATTATTGGCACTCGGGCTCTACAAGCTCCCAGGCAATAAGCATCATGTTCGGGATTAAAACATTCACTTTAGTCCCTTGTTATATAATATACTATTTCAGGTGTTATATTACGTCCCCTTCAAATATCAAACAACGCGATACTACTTCTGTCATATCCGGGAGAATTATTCATGAGAATACTGAAACTGATAATACTTCCTTTGATCATATCCAGTTTGATAGCAGCGAGCGCAAGCCTGAACGCAAGACTGAACGGAACGATAGCTGTAAGAACTTTGATTTACTTTTTGATAACGTCTGTGATAAATGCAGTGTTGGGAGTGATACTCGCAGTTAGTCTGAGACCTGGGGATCCTGATTTGAAATTGGGTCTCAGTGAAATTACTCCATATCAAGAACCAAAGTCTTCATCTTCTGTTTTAGATAGTTTACTAGATCTTGGGAGGTAGGTGCACTTTGAAGAAATCCGAGCACCATTATATTTCAACCCTCAAAGGATTTCTCCATCTGAACATAAATTTTTTGAGAAATTCACAATAGGCGTTATTTGAACACTTGTGTTATACACATAGATGCAAGATGTTATTCATTCCCTGTTTGAACGAAAAATTATATCGAAGATTTTGTGCATATTTTATTCATTCTTAGTCGTATATGAAGTAGTACCGTCAAACGGGGTGAATCGAGACTAAGGGGTGAATTGGGACACTCAGGTTTATGGTTAAATTAACGGCAACCCTGTCTCGAGGTTACCGTTTTCAGCTCAATTAGCAGTTACAAGATGAAACAAACACGCTGACGCTTGTGTTAACATTAGCCACCTGTTACATTAATGTCAACTACAGAATATAAGAGAGCCACAAAATTTTATTTAAAATTAACGACTTTTAATTAATTAAAAAACTTTGCCTGGAAAGCATAAAAAAATAAAGATAGGAGAACTGAAAATTTCAAGTGTTTTATACACAGGAAAAAATAATTTATCAGAGAAAAAATAGAAATAATATAGATACGATTTTTAAAGGAAAAAATGTCACTTTTAGGGGTCAATGGGTACGATGGTAAGGACATGGAACAAAGTACCTGGGACACGTGTGTACCAAAATTATAGTGCTCAAACGTTGCAGATGGCTCTACAACAAATCAAAAGTGATCAAATCGGCATACGGGAGGCCGAGCAAAGATTTTGAAAAATGATGTTATGTTAAACGTTCATTTGTTAAATAATTCCCTTCTCATGTTGGTTTTATCGTTTTCATCCCTATATTTACAAAAACATGAAAAAATGTCCCGATTCGCCCTGTTTGACGGTTCCTATTAAATAAATTCACATTATGTTTCAAAAATAATTAACATAATCATACTGTTATTTATATATTAACTCATAATAGAAGTATTCAAAAATTATTCCTAGTTGAAGAACATACAAACTTCAAATCGTTGTAGGGATGGACACATTTTCCAGAAATCTATTCGGTATAACACAAAAGCATTTTTATCTATATGACAAACATGTTGATATCCAAATATTACTCTTTTATTACAGGAACATATTTGCTGACAACATTTTTCAAGCTACTTTCCAACAAGTAAGTTTAGATTAGTCTTATGTGATTCTATATATTATTTTCTGTATACAGTGTCGTAGCTACATCTCAACGGATTTGAGGCCATATCCGTGGACACCTGTGATTTTTTCATACTTTTTCTTATATTATTTTTCTAATGACATTTGGGAGGAGCCTACCTTTATATCCCTTTTCAGATCCACGGCTTCACTTGTAAATAAATTAAAGACTACTATATAAATTTAAACTTCAATTAAATAAGTACTAACGCAAGGTAAAGATAACTAAAACTAATAAAACTAGTTACAATATTCAATGAACAAAAATTTGAAAACGAAAACTATGAGGATATAAAAATATAAAAGTATGGCCATTAAGAAATCTTCTTTTCTGGGTTTAGCAACGGCAAATGTAAATCTATAGAGCGGTCAACTTTATTTTCGATGGAGAGCGTTACCAAGAATAATAATCAATTTTGACTCATGGAGTTGCTTAAAAGAACGATCTTCACAGCAATTGTAAGATATAGAAAATATAATGTTATTATTTCAGTAAAGCTACTACAGAATGAATAATTTTCAACCATAATCAATTCAAGCAAATCCTTTAATGATTAAATATTTTTTAGTTCGTCAGAAATATTTTTTCGAAAAACTAATAATTGATTGAAAAATCTTTCAGAAATATCATCTTCATGTATTTCATGAAAGTTTTCCGCCCTTTGGTATATTACTGTTTCAGTAGAATTTAACAGAATTTCTGTATCCAAAATATTGATATTAGTGACTATTTGACTTGAACACTGCTTGTCCGAATTTTCAACTGGCTGACAATAACATCCAGCGTCAACTCTAAAAATATCTTCGGTAGTTTCAATAACAAAACCATTTACAACTTCATTCGCAAAGCGTTTGCGAATACGTTTTTGGCTAAATTATGGAATTATACCCAATTGTCGTAATTTCGACCTCTATTTTTATAAATAAAAATTCATTCCGAAGTTGGCATATGTCAGTTTAATTTCAAATGTCTTTAGAGCACGAAGCCTGATCGAGTTATTAATAAAATGAATTATTATTTTATTAAAAATCCAAGCACTTTATTAATTATACCTATCACAGTCATCAAATTCAACTACTGGCTGCGACCCCTCTTAGGGCGCGGCCCTAGTGCCACCAAACCCATGGAACTATTTTAGTTACGGCGCTGTGTATATATATATATATATATATATATATATATATATATATATATATATATATATATATATATATATATATATATATATATATATATATATATTTATATATATAAATATATTTATTATTATATATATATATATATATATATATATATATATATATATATATATATATATATATATATATATATATATATATATATATATATATATATATATATATATATATATATATATATATATAGATGTATATGAATTTGTTACCTGTTTACGTTATATGAGAACAATAAAAGTTTAGCTCTGACAGGTTAATTTAATTAATTATTATAAACGAATAAATGTATAAAATCGTACGTTTCGGTGGTACATTCACCTTCTTCAGCACTCGATATATAAATCACAAACAACCTGTCAAACGTATTATTATCAGTAATGCCGATATATCAGACGATAGGGTACACAACCTTAAATGTAACATACATACATATAAAATCAATTAATACAATAATCTTGTCAAGTACATCCACAATAAAATTAAACTTAATTAACTAACATAAACACATTAAAAACAAACCGTCTGCCATATAGTATGTCATGTCATTTGTCTTGTCATTTATTTTCTTCTTTATGTTCGTGTATCTGGTCTTGTCAAGAGTGGAAGCTATGTCTGACTTTGGTGTTTAATGTCTTGTCTGTCATTTACCGTGTTTTCTAAGTTTAATTGTATATGAATAATTTCCAAAAACTCCCTTTGTTTTTGTTTTGGTTCCACTCCTAATATCACAGTTTGTTCATAGTCAAATGATATTGATATGATATTTTGTTGAGAGCGGTAGTCGCATTTTTAGTGTATTTATGTGCGTTTAGTCTATCTTGTAGTCTCTGTGAGGTCTGTCCGATGTATCGCTTATCACAATCCTTCCATGGTATACTGTATATTACATTGGACTTTTTGTTTGTGGGTGTTGCTATCTTTAACTTGCTATAAATTTTTTAAATCTGGTTTCGAGGTTTGTTTATAATTTTGATGTTGTATGGTGTTAAAATGTTTTCAATCTTATGGGACAATTTGTTTATATATGGTATGGCGACCGGTATTATAGATTCATTTGCTTTTTGTTTTGTCATTGTGTTGTATAGTCTGTCCACTCTTTGTTTTATTATTCCTTTTATCATCGTCATGGGGTGGTTGTTTAGTCTTAATTGTTCAGTCAAGTCTATCAGTATTTGTGGTCTTGATACAGGCGAAGTCAATTTTATTGCTCTGTCTATATAACCGATGATTGTACCCTTTTTTTGTGTGATATGATGGTTAGAGTGGAAGTCTAATATGCGGTCTGTGTTTTGTTTTCTTTTATGCCATTGTGTTAGTATTTTGTCTTGTTGTTTTAGTAATGTCATATCTAAAAAGTCCAGTGTATTATTTCTTTGTTCTTCTATTGTGAATTTAAGTAGTGTGTGAGTGTTATTAAAGCCATAAAGGATATCTTGAATTATGTCAGGTGTCGTGATTGCCAGACAGTCATCCACATATCTTCTAAAAAATACTGTTTCGTCGTATTTATTCATTATTTTCTCTTCTATATGTTCCATCACCACATAAATGACAAGACAAATGCCATGACATACTATATGACAGACGGTTTGTTTTTAATGTGTTTATGTTAGTTAATTAAGTTTAAAGTTATTGTGGATGTACTTGACAAGATTATTGTATTAATTGATTTTATATGTATGTATGTATGTTACATTTAAGGTTGTGTACCCTATCGTCTGATATATCGGCATTACTGATAATAATACGTTTTACAGGTTGTTTTTGATTTATATATCGAGTGCTGAAGAAGGTGGATGTACCACCGAAACGTACAATTTTATACATTTATTCCTCTATAATAATTAATTAAATTAACCTGTCAGAGCTAAACTTTTATTGTTCCTATATATATATATATATATATATATATATATATATATATATATATATATATATTATATATATATATATATATATATATATATATATATATATATATATATATATATATATATATATATATATATATATATATATATTTATATTTATTTATATATATATATATATATATTTTTATATATATATATATATATATTTATATATAACGAATTATATATATATATATATATATATATATATATATATATATATATATATATATATATATATATAAATATATATATATATATATATATATATATATATATATACATATAGGTATATTATATTTCATACATTTAATCTGTTAAAAACTATTTTCAATATTCCTAGTCTAATCGACACATTGGGTTTTTTCCAAGTTGAACGCTGAAAATGTCAAAAATTTAATTAAGTTCCTCTGATGACAATGTGCATACATTATTCAATGAAGAACTCAAGGAAATTTGATGGTTAAATAATTAGCTATATGCTTTCAAATACAGAAAGTTACTTATCCTGATTATCTCATGTGATGGTTTGTCGAGAAATTATTACTTTTTACTTAAGTGATTAGCAATTGTACATAGTTTGCTCTTTTTAATTTATTTCATTGGTTTAAATGGCGTAAATGTTTATTTAGGATATACAATAAAGGTCAAATATTTTCTTCAAATTTAACACTGAAGTGTCTATGCTACATATTTTACATCTAATTCTGTAATTCATGGAAAAAAACTTGTTTTTGAGATAAAAGAAGAGAACTACTTTATTAACTTCTTGTTCATTTCAATCAAAGTGTAGAAAAGCTATCTACAAGAATTCTGCCAACATTCTAAGAGATAAGGTTTTTTTCATTCTTTAGGAAGATGATGTGTTTCTACTTCTGATTTTGTTTATATTTTTATTTATTTGTACGGTATCTCACGCACGAGTAATCGTGCACTTTTGTAAATAAACACTTTTTTTGCACTTACAAATTTATGGAAGAAACATAGAGTTCTCAATTGTTTTCTCTGCAAAAAAATTAATTGTAATTATAGTATTCATAACGTATAAAATTGTATGCCCCTCTTGTATTTTTGGTCATTAAAAAAAACGAAAAATCCTGCAGTTACAGTAAGTCAGAAGTAATTTAAAAATACCTGGAAAAGAATTGAAATGAAAAAAGTGTGAGCAGCAGAGCTTTGTCACTAAAGTCATACTAAATTTATACGGCCTAAATACTCTTCCCTAAAATTGGAATTTTTCAATATCCCATCAAAATGAAGAAGTGACTGATTACTATAATTGATGCAAATTCAAACAGTTCCCAATGGCATTCGAATTCTTCAAGTCTTTGGTTTTAAAAACAATGTTTGTTATTGATTAGTCATATGCTACGAAGAACTCATTATCTTATTTTACCCTTCAATTTTTGGCAGGTTGCAAGACTAACATCTCTGCATATGTTTCGGCATGTAAGCCAGTGCCGGATTAGCCACGTAGCAAGAGTAGCAAATGCTACGGGCCCCGCGAATTGGGGGGGGGAGGGGCGCTCAACGCTTGTCTGACAGTAAAAAAAAAAGTTTAGATAAGTGTAAAATCTTTCATGCCTTGAACGCGAACGTTTAGGCTATGCTTCACTCACACCTGAAAATCGAAAACTCGATTTCGTCACGTTGTATAATACATACCACGAGAAACGTTGGTGTCAAAATCTGAAACAATAATTTTAAAATTGTACCAAATTTCTAAAAACTGAGCGCTGGCCGCACAAGTTATGTGTTTGTACTACTTGCACGGCACTACACGCGAATTTGTAGCACTGCAAAACAAACAGGGGAATTCCCTGATATTGTCATCTATCGAGCTTGTCGTAAAACTTGAACAAATAGAATATGATTCTATTGACTATCAAACTATTATAATTTGATGTATATTTATGTTTGACACGACGTTAAAAACTGTAAAAAGCTCTTTAGATGTTAGTCCAGAATTGTAATTTAGTTGCTTCAGATTATATTCCACCATATTATTGTAAAACCAACACTTGTGATCCCCTGGTGAATGAAAAAGAGTGGCCGAACCTTCTTGTCAGTTCTTATAGCTCAACCCCAATCAGCTAACTGACCGTAGGCAAATTGGCTCAAATAGCTCTTTCACAAGTATCATGGATGTCATTTACTTACATGAATATAAATTTGAATTTGATTGTGCGTATGTAGCTTTGATTGTACCTAATGAATATTTAATAGTTATTTATGTACCAAGTGCGTTATATAGATCCTTATGCCCTGAGGGAAACATTCGGCCCGAGGGCCTCTGGCCCGATGGGCATAAGGCTCTAGTAACGCACGCGGTGCATACAAGATTTTATTTTTCACGAAAAAATTATCATATTATGATGAAAAAGCGATTTTAAAATCGTTTCATTGCTCCTATCCATTTTCCTTCTCATAGCAGGCATGTCATTTGTTGATATTTTGACTTTTGTGAATATTTTTGTCATCATATTCAGTGAATGTCACGCTGCTTTCTTTGTGTAGTCTTATAGAAATAATGAAAATGAAAATGAATTTACCCAAGAATATCATAGAAAATACAGCCAAAGCTGCGAATAATTAATTGCCGGAGAAATCCAGAGTCGGATACGACAAGGATTATGAAGTATTTGATCAATGAAATTTGCTTCATTTCTCCTAGTACAATAAGCGGGCGTTTTAAATCCATTATAAAAAAAAAAAAAAACAATTTATTTCCAACAGGGGTACCCAGTTACAGGAAATGTAAACATAAATTATATACTATCTTCTAAGTGACAGCAAGTAAGTATCTCGTAACAAATGATAAATGATAAATGAAAAATATACTTAATTACCAAATATTAATACACGTGAAACCCAAAAAAAAAAGTATTCAAATAGAATTGACTAACATTATCGTAACGTAACAATACAACACGATTATTATATGTTATTAACAATACATGACATAACAGCGCTCAAAGAGTCAAAATGAATATCACACAGCCTACAAATTTTGTTGAAGCTATTGCACATAAAATTTACAGGTGATCGTATCATAACATTTGTTCGCGATGCTTCGCAATAAAATTTCAAACATTGTCGGCCTCCGATTCTAGGTACTAGGAAATTTATATCGTTTAGAAAAACACTACTATCGATATTGTTGTTAATTAATTTATACAAGAATTTTGTACCAAGTATAATTCTTCTTTTTTCCAAAGATATCATTTCAAATCGCGACAACAAAATGTTATGATCGATACCTCTTACAGGATACTCTCCATCGACTTTTAGACATAAATATTTTAGGAACTTTCTCTGTACACTTTCAATTGACTGTTTTTGGTAATCGTAGATTGGGTTCTATATCAAAGATCCATATTCTAACCTGGATCTGGCATAAGCAAAATACAGCAACTTCAAAGTGGCAATATTTTTAAAGTTTTTACTATTTCTGTAAATGAAACCTAGCATCCTATTCGCGTCTGCAACCGTATTTTTCATATGTGTGTTGAATGTAAGTTTACTGTCATATGTGATACCAAGGTCTTTCATCTCTAGTACGCGGTTAATCATTTTATTGTCAATCGCGTAACCATATATCAAGGTGCTCGATTTTTGATACACCGAGCACCTTGATACATGGTTACGCGATTGACAATAAAATGATTAACCGCGTACTAGAGATGAAAGACCTTGGTATCACATATGACAGTAAACTTACGTTCAACACACATTATGCCCGCAAATGCGGTCGTAATGGCCTAGGGCATAATGAGTGTGTTTATAGTAACCGTATCTAAGGTAGAAACAACAAATAATATAGAAGTGAAAAATAAAATAATATACGAACTATTTTATTACCAAAGTTAAAAAAAAAAACAACCAGTTCGATTTGTAGAAATAATTAAAAAATATAGGGAATTTTTTTCTAGAAACTGGTATCATCACACGCACACAGATATACGTCTTTCTACATAGCCGCGCTGGCTTAATCCGGCACTGATGTAAGCCACTTCTCAAACAAAATACAATACTCTTGAGAATCGGTTAATAACCCGAAATATATGTAAGAACATTAATACGAGAATAATAATGAAACTTCAATTATATGATTATAATTTGATTAATCGAAAGTGTTTCAACAAGTGAGTTACGAATTATTTGAATTCAACTGGAATGCGATAAGACTCAGCATATTTTTTGTTCTCTAACGATATATATATATTTTTTTTTTTTTTTTTTTTTTTTTAAAGAGGTGGGACGTGTGCCCTCTCACACGCGCCCGACCTCCGTACAATTTTGGCTTCGTCAGCTTGGACATTTAGCCATCAATTTAATAAATGAGGGGAACCACTTAAATCGGACGCATACAAACACCCAGGAACACGGTGGGAATCGAACCCATCAACTCCGTCAACGAAGACGGCATAGCGCTATCTATAACCTCTCCGCCACGGATCCTCCTCGATATATTTTCCTAAAACTTGTAATGTAAGAGCTTGACTAATTTAAATTCTCTAGGCCTATACAGGATATGGAAACCAAAGTGTACAACTGTTTAACAAAGAAACAGGAGTTTTGGAGTCCAATCAAATTATTACCACAAGATCAATCCATTATAGGTAAGGTTTAATACGTTGATAAGATATAACGGTTTTTCTGTTTGGTTGAAAGATTATATATACATATATATATATATATATATATATATATATATATATATATATATATATATATATATATATATATATATATATATATATATATATATAATCTCTTGATAATTATTAGCAATAACAGGATTGTTGAATCTCAAAAAACTCGATTTTATTAAAAAGTTGACGTTTCGCCACGACATTCGTGGCTTTATCAAAACTTTTGAAAAAATTGAAATTTCTTAGACATTTATTGATTTGAAAAAATTTGAATAGAAAAAGACTACTATGTTTCACTAAAATTTTTCGGCTGTGGCCGTTCTTTGTTATTTATTACGTGCTATTCAGTCCAATATTAACACTCGAATCTGTTAATCTTAGATGGTAAGGGACACCACAGAAACCTTTACCCACGTAATGTTCGAAATAGGTTCAAATTATTTTGATTTTGAAAAGTCAAAGAATAGGGTACTATTTATCTTGTTTTCAAAAATTTCTCATTGCGGCTGTGGCCGTCTTCAGTTATTAATTACGTGCTATTTAGTCCAATATCAACAGACAGGTCTGTTGATATTAGATGGGAAGGGAACCACAGAAACCTTCACCCACGTAATGTACAAAATAGGTTTAAAATATTTGATTGTTGTCTTTAAAAAGACATTACTTTTAATTTTGGAGATCAAAAAATATTAAAATATTTGATTGTTGTCTTTGAAAAGACATTACTTGTAATTTTTGAGATTGAACAAGCCTGTTATTGCTAATAATTATCAAGAGATTAGAAATAGTTCACAGGCAACAACAATTCGAATGAATATATATATATATATATATATATATATATATATATATATATATATATATATATATATATATATATATATATATATATATATATATATATATATATATATATATATATTTATATATATATGCATATACAGGGTGGCCCACCACATTCGCCTCGTTGTTTCTATAAGAAATGAAAAAAGTGGGGAAAAAAATTTAAGCACAGTCATATGTGGGTCCATGTTTAGCTGATTCCAAAACTATTCTGAAATATACAAAGTGACCCAAAAGAAAGGTACCTACATATCAAAGTTATATTTTTTCTTATGAAACACCCTATATTTTTTCATATTTTTAGATACTATAGACTAAATAAAGGAAAGTTACTGTTATATTTCCTATACCTAAAACTGACCGTTCCTGAGAAATGTTGTTAAATCAAAAAATACAGACCATAATTCAAAAATTGTTCACACCCTGCAACATGTAACGAGCTGCTCGTAACTGAATTTAATGCGTAGCTGAAAGTTTAAAGTTAACTACCATATAAAAGTTATATTTTAATATTGTACAGAGGGGTGAAAAAAATTGCATCAGAGTTTGGGCACATTTGTTATTGAATAACTTCTTAAGTTAAATGTAACATCCCATATTTAATGGCATATTTCGACGCAGAATTAGATTCCCTTACAAACTATATCAGGGTTCCCTATACTTATCTATATGTTGTTTACGCAAAAGACGTTTTTATATTCTACTTATGAGTAATTTCTTTATCTTAAAAATGGAATATCCTGTATTTTAATGAAATGCTAAAAATATTTACGAACTCATTTGATTGAAAAATTGACAAAGGTAAATGGTAAAAGAATAATTATTTTTTCGTAATCCCATACTGTTATTTTGATTTAACGGTAGTCAGATGACAATTGAAAAGTCAGTGTTAATGGCCGCCGGCCGTTAAGAAATCACTTGTTCAAATATTTATTTCAAAACATCATTCTGCTTACAATAACAACATTGAAATCTTGGTCCACAACGAGTTAGGAGAATAAACCTCTGATTTTCATTTCGCATAGGCTAATAATACATCTTCATTAACCACCTTTACATTCTTGCTTTCACGCCATATTTCAAAATTTTCATATTCTTTCTGATATCGCTCTTGACTTATTTTCGGCAGTTAATCAACACTCGCTGCACTGCACATGATTCTCCCAATATTTCTAAAGGAATTTGATTTTGTTCCTCAATTTCATCCATGGTCGTCGTTAAAGCGAACTTGAGAACACAAAACACTGACGTTGTTTATAAAACTGTCAAACTGTTTCATGACAACAGAGTGCACGACGTTGGGATTTTTCTTTATAATTGCGAGGTACGGGTTTTTTTCTTTCTTCGGAATCAAAATATAATCTTTCAACGGGATTACGAAAATTTTTTAACGACACACGGCCGATACGCAAATAACGGATTCGGTTAGTTATAATCCGAGGCGCAGCCGAGGATTACAATATCCAACCTCATCCGTTATTTGCTACATATCGGCCTCGCTACGTTAATAACTATAACAAATGCTTAAAGAGGTGCCCTTTATTCTGGATGCATAAGCGAACCCTCTCTTGAAATGAGTGCTGTACTCTTAATAACATGTTTTGCGGTATGGAACGAAACGCGCTTCTTATTCGAAATTAGTATTAGTGCCTGCATTTTGCTTGAGATATACCGTAATTGCAAACATTTATACTCGTGATTTTGGCGAATCTACGTGTTCGTTGATAAAATGATTTTGAAAATGCTTTTTAATTACGATACAGGATGTTAAAAAAAAATGATGAATTTAATAACCTTAAATTATATATCTTAGTGACAGTATTGGATTGAAAAAATTTATTCCAAAGAAATTTTCAAATATAGGTATTTAAGTTTAGATTTAGTTTTTACCCTCATCAAATAACATATATCAAAGTTTGACTGCTCTGAATATTTTATATGGAGATGTTTCCAATATACTAGTGAAATCCGATGTTTCCAAGAAAATGTTTGTTATTGGTAAAAAAAACAATAAAAATTCCACAGGCAACAAAATCTTCCAGGAGAATATACCTAATATATATATATATATATATATATATATATATATATATATATATATATATATATATATATATATATATACATTATATATATATATATATATATATATATATATATATATATATATATATATATATATATAATATATATATATATATATATATATATATTATATATATATATATATATTATATATATATATATATATATATATATATATATATATATCATCTCTTGATAATTATTAGCAATAACAGGCTTGGATTCAACAAGCCTGTTATTGCTAATATTTATCAAGAGATTAGAAATAGTTCACAGGCAACAACAATTTGAATGAGTATATATATATATACATTGAAATTTTTTTGAATTATATTTTATGTAATTAAAACACATTTTGACACAATCTTACATTCATCAATAATTATTTGATATCTTATACAAGGTTATATTATTTTACGTGGTTTTGATAGTTCGGACAAGGAACCAATAAAATCTCATAATGTTTGTTGTGATTGAAATTTATTTTAATCATTATTCAATTATGTAATTAACTTCATGGCAGGGTTTTAGTGAAATATGCTGCTGAATCTATTTTGTTAGAATATTATTATTTATTTATTTTATTCGTTCACTTCAATTATTCCACTCTTTGTATATATGTCTCGTCAAAAACAGTGAAGTTATTCCTTAAACTTATATTACTCAGAGGCGACGACTTATGAAAAATATTGAGGGGGAACCATAACCGGGGGAAATTTTCCAGTTTTAAAGCATTTTAGAGGCATATGACCAACATTAGAAGCCCGAAATCGCGACTTTTGATAACTCGACACTCCAGGAAACTCGACAAGCCTGACACATTTTTTGGATTTGAAAAACGAAACACACACGGTATTTTCGTAGAAAGCTAATTTAATTTATAGTAATAATTATGCTTTTAAACTATTACAGAGCAGTGAATATATAGCTCTGAAAAGATTGAAATTATATTTTAATGAATCCTAATTTATCATTAAAAGAATAAAATATTAAATATTGCTGTCTCACAGTAATAGCACTTTGATTAATTAGTAAAATAGCTAATTTAAGCATACTTTGAATAAGTCTCAGGGTTTTTTTTGAATTCTCGCACATCACTTGGTGAAACATCATAAAGAATAAAGTATAAACTTTAAAATAAAAACACTTGGCTCATGTTTCACAAAATAAAAAATATTTAGATACTGTTTTTAGCTGTATAGGTTTTCCATAAATGTTGACAACGTTTATAGAAAACCAACCTTCACAGATACTTTAATTCACAGCGACAGTAACCAACACATTAAAATAAAACTCAGTGCTTTTCATTCGTTCATAAATAGGTTGTTCACGATTCCATTATCGGAAACAAATTTTCAAACTGAAGTTAATACAATTAAATTATTAGCCATCAATAACGGTTACAATGAAAGTCTTATCGGCAAGCTCATTGGGAAAAAACGAATAAAGTATCTGTTGCATTCAATATACCCCACGCAAACTATTAATGAAGAACAAAAATACTTCCCAATAAATTATGTGCCTAATTTGAGTAGCAAAATTTGCAACAGACTATCGAAAAATAACGTTAAAACAATTTGTACAAATAAAAGAAACTTGAAGTCATTCTTGGTCAATAATAAAGAAAAATCTAACATCGGAGAAAACAGTGGTATTTAGAAAATATTTTGCGACGAATGTCCTGCTTTCTATATTGGACAGACAGGAAGGAATATAAATATTCGTGTTGAAGAACATAAAAAGTCAATTTTACAAAACAAAAATACCACTGGCTTCTCTGAACATTGTATAAAATTCAATCACTTCCTGGATTTCAACAAAACCAAATTGTTACATTCAGGTAACAAGAAACGCCTTGACCTTCTTGAAATTCTCGAAATAATTCCGCCATAATAGTCAATTACCCCTTGTTTGATTTTCAGGTATCACCTTTGCTTTTGTCTGTTTTATAAATTACGATGCAATACTCTCCTGTAGTCAGTCTTGATAATGAGTTCATAACTCGAAACATGTCGACTTTTCGTTACTGCTAAATACAGTATCTAAATATTTTTTATATTGTGAAACATAAGCCAAGTGTTTTTATTTTAAACTTTATACTTTATTCTTTATGATGTTTCACCAAGTGATGTGCGAGAATTCAATCTCAGTGATTGAAATTATATTTTAATGAATCCTAATTTATCATTAAAAGAATAAAATATCAAATATTGCTGTCG
This sequence comes from Cynegetis impunctata, assembly GCA_030704885.1. Classification (NCBI taxonomy): domain Eukaryota; kingdom Metazoa; phylum Arthropoda; class Insecta; order Coleoptera; family Coccinellidae; genus Cynegetis; species Cynegetis impunctata. The sequence goes on from JARQZK010003655.1 coordinate 448,042, forward strand.
CACAGTGGTAGCACTTTGATAAATTAGTAAAATAAAGTATAAACTTTAAAAATTTTTTTTCACAATATAAAAAATATTTAGATACTGTATTTAGCAGTAATGAAAAGTCGACATGTTTCGAGCTATGAACTCATTATCAAGACTGATTTTAAAGTTTATACTTTATTCTTTATGATGTTTCACCAAGTGATGTGCGAGAATTCAATCTCAGTAATTAGTAAAATAGCTAATTTAAGCATATTTTCAATAAGTCTCAGGGTTTATTAAATAAAAACAATATTTCGAAGTTAATGCCTCAAAAATATTTGAGTATTATCAAATACGAATAAAAAAAATAAGTGAATATTAAAAAATAAATAATAATACAGTACTCTAGTAATACAGTACTAAACTAGTACTAATATTTTGAAACTGACAATTTAACATTCTGTATGTATTTCATTCTCTATTTTTAAAGATTTTAATATTGCTCTAAATTAGTGAATTGAAATGAAAAATGGCAACATAATTTTGCGATTTTACAAAGCATTGAGGGGGCTCCGCCCCCCAATTAAATTTTTGAGGGGCTTGGGCCACTGATATTACTTCAAGTTATATTGGAAATTTTATTTATATTAACAGATAAACATAATATTGAAGAAAATAAGAAAGAGCATTAAAGCAGTAATTAAATTTCATCAATACAAAAAGTAATAGAATATATAATATATTTCAATGAATGATTAATGTTTCGCCCTGATTTCCGTATAGTATAATATGAAGACATTAGGTACTCTTCTCTCTTTCTAGGTAATAATGAATGATAAATCTATTTTTCCGTCGACCTCTAAATAAAAGCTTACTTTAACGTAAACGAAATTGATCATTAATGACCCATTTTAATGTGCCATTTCTCCTATTTTAATGTATGATTGTCATGGGCAACCAAACACAGAAGTATTCAGCACGGAATAGTTGAATTATTCTGTGTCTGTACTGTTATTCCACAGAGAAAAAGAATTCATAATTCAATCGAAAAATTTAACTCTATACAAAATAAAGTAGAAACTGCGGAAAAAATTTTATGCAATAATCGTTCGAAAGTAAATAACACTTCAGCTTCCACCAGTTCCACATATTCCTTATCGGATATTGTAGGTAATGTTAACTATTCAGAATGTCACATGTCTAATATTCCATCTATGAATTTCTCAAATTGTTCCATCGGGAGCATAAATATAAATATATCGAAATGAACATAGAAATTTATATTGTGTCAAGTGTATCTGTCATGCAAAATAAAAATTTATTTCAATCAAGAATTTATACTCAATTCCCGATGAGGTCGACGGAAACATCTTGTAATAAACTCGTTTATTAATGTAGCGATTAATGGTCTCGAACTATTAACGCGCCCGCTCCGCTCACGCGTTAAAATATCTCAACCATTAATCGCTGTCATTAATAAACTAGTTTATTAAATAACTATTTCAGGTCAGGAACCAACACTCTTGGAATTGTTGTATTCTGCTTAGCCTTCGGAACAATCCTCGGAACACTCGGCAAAAAAGGAAGGGCAGTTATAGAATTCTTCTGCGTTATTTTCGAAGTTGTGATGAAAATGGTAACAGGGGTTATTTGGCTAACTCCAATTGGCGTAAGCAGTGTAATAGCCGGAAAAATACTCTCAGTATCCAATATTTCCATGGTGATTTATCAACTAGGATGGTTCATCGTCACCGTTGTTGTCGGCGTTTTCCTTTACCAGTTGATAATAATGCAGTTAATCTATTTAATATTAGTACGGAAGAATCCTTTCAAATTTTATTGGGGATTAGTTCAAGGTGAGTTATGCGTTTATAAATAAAATGAAACAGTTTTGTGCCAATGAGTTGACGTTATCTTTTATTGAAACGGATAATACCTACGGTTTGCATGCTTATATAATTATAAATCGATTAATAAGGTTCTCGTAAATGGAAAACTCTCAACAGACTGATTTTTTTATATCATCATTCACCACAATTCCTTTCTTTTTAACTAGCGTAAAAATTAGTCTTACATATGGAAGCACCTCCATTGAAACTTGACCTCTAGACGAAATTGTATACTAACAAATAAAGACGAGAGTTGTCGGGGGGCACTCGTTAGATACGCCGTTCCTTTCGCTATATTTTGTGTATTAACCCTTTCAATGCGGCGTTAAATAATATAGTGTTGCCCTATGCGGAAGTATTTTTGAAGTGAAAATAAAAAATTTTTAGTTTGCTGATTTAAATGCTTCTACAGAAACGTAGTACAACTAATTTTCTTCATGTCCGCATTCTATCAAAAATTTTTATCAAAATTGCGGAGGACGAACTTGCGCGTCTTTGTAAAGTTATGAAAATTCAGAAACATAACCTTTGTTTAATATTATTACAAAAGAAAAATACAGAATAAAGACAATTAACTTTAATTTTCACCTAAAAACCAAGAAAACAGTAGTAGAGAAATACTAAAACGAAGATATATATTCGAAGCAATCTCCTAGACAAAGACCGGGCTGTTCTGGACATGCTAGGTAGTGATATATATATATATCTTTCCGCTTTTTTTTCTTAGTGCAAGTACGACAATTTTTTCTAAGTATTTTGTTATTTTCGTTTCTAATTTCTATTATTTGGGATAAATGTTGCAAGTCCAATTCTGGTTTCATTCCTTGTAGATGTTCCGGTAACATTTTCTCTAGCACTTCTAGACTAAACTGATACAAAGATAAAAAACTTATTAAGAAGTACATAAGCATTTTGCAGGTATAACTGAATAATATGGATACCTATTTTCTTATACCACCTCAAAGTTTTACGTTTCGTAGGATAATAAGCCGTCATCTGATCTCGGTTATCTATCCCTCCCATATATTTGTTATATTGAACAACAGGCAATGTTTTTTCTACTTCTGTCCCTCTTCTGTTTTTTATTGTTTCCATTGTGCTCTTGAATCGGTTGATATATACAGAATATCATTCTTCTTGTCTCGTCATTTACCCACCATAACATTGTCGAAGTATATACTTTTAGATTCATTTTTTTTTAAATTTTGAACTGACGACTTCAGGTGGATTGCGCCTCTCTTACGCCTTTTTACACCTGAAGGGCCAGGTTCACTGATATCAGCCATTATAACAAAAATAAATAAATCACCAACTCTCTGAACGAGCTCCGAATCTCAAATATATAGGTTATAGCTTATATTTCCATATGTGCGGAATATGTTTCTTACACTTCTGAAAACTGCGTCACTCTCAAAATGTCTATTGAAACACTATCAGTCGAGGCCGCGCTAATGCGTCCTACGAATTTTCGAAAAAACCGAATGGACGCACTAGCGCGTCCTCCGCATTGAAAGGGTTAAGTTATAATTACTATGTAATAAGAACAAATTAAATGAATAAACAAAATAAATAGCAAGCACAATCGAATGGACTAACAATGTTTCGAAGTATTCAATTGAAAAAAATTGTAACTGAAGGAAGTATAATAAAATCGAAACACGTTTGGAACGAGATTTTTTTCGCTATATGTCATGTATTAAATAGCAGGTACAATGGAATAACTTAACAATGTTTGAGATTATTCAAATGAAAAAAAATTGAAGAAATTTCAATAATCAATATTTTTTGCAAGATATGAAAAAATCGTTTTATTATTAATTATAACAAAAATTCTGAATAATTATAAACTTAATATATTAAATCTTAGTAATTAATGGTTTAAGGTAATAACTAAAGTAGAACACATATGTTTAAATTTAATTTGATGGTTGAGGAGGTGTGAAGCAGGCATGTTTGAAACAGTCAAACTGGCAGATCTTAGTTCTCAACCTGTACAAAAAAAGTTCATGAGGAGTGATCGAAATCAACAACCCCCTTTAAAATCGGCCTCTTTCAGTAAATGATAATATAAATTTCATGAAACTAATATTCATTTGCACAACTTATTTGTGCAAATGAATGTTAGTATAAAACAAATCCTTGAGGAGTAATAAAACACCTCCAGCCTTCCAGAAAACTCTTTCTTTTCTCCTTCTCTCTCTCTCTCTCTCTCTCTCTCCGTGGTTAAAACCCTGGGTGGGTATTTGCCGATAAAACAACACGCCTCCATTGTGCTCGGTCCATCATGATATACATCTAATTTACGTTTATTGCTCTGAGCTCTTTGTTAATATTGCCCCTCCATCGAAGCAGTGGTAGCGTACTCCTGGGAGCCTTCTCCAAAGTCAGCCTAACCAAACGTTCACACATGGCCTGCCCATTGTATCCTTTTCGACTTGATTTCTCCTATGATGCTGGAGATCCCGTACAGTTCTTCCAATTCTCTGTTGGTGCGTCTCCGCCAGCGATACGCTGCTCTGTCAAAGATATGTCCATATATTTTTCTCAGTATTTTTCGCTCGAAAACTCGCAGCCTTTCTTTTTTTGACACCGTTAAGGTCCACGTTTCGCAGCCATTTATTACTACCGGTCCAATTATAGTTTTATATCATATAGATATTTTGGTCGCAAATGTCAACTGTTCTGATTCTGGAGTTCATGCAATGCAAAAATGAGTTGAACCCAGGTACTTGAACTGTTTGACTCCTTCGTAATTGTATTTATGGTCCATGCTTTCCTTTCAAAAGCGATAAAGGTCTCTTCAATATCGAGTGTGTTATTGCCAACTATGTCCACATTATCCGCACAAGCCAGCAACACTCTCGGGCCATTGTTAGTAAAAAGACTCTGACAGTTATAAATTTCAGCTTTCCTCATGACAAACTCCAAAGCAATGTTAAAAAGCAGTGGTGAGAGGGCGTCTCCTTATTTCAAGCCATTGTTAATATCGAATGTATGCGAGTGTTCACGGCCTATTGTCACCTTACTTCGAGCTCCATTGATGCAGGCCTGTATCATTTTGACCAACTTCTTTGAGAAATCCAGTTCCCCTATAGCGCTCCACAAATAGATCCTACCGGCGCTTTCGTAAGCTTGCCTGAAATCCACAAATAATTAGTGTAGGTCGAGGTCAAATTTCCAGCTCATTTCCATTAGTTGCTTCATCGTGAATAACTGATCGATGGTAAAACGCCCCTGTCTGAAGCCGCATTGGTATTCACTTACGATTTCTTCGGCATACGGTTTATGTCTTTTTAGTAGAATGTTGGCTAGCATTTTGTAGGGGGTAGAAGTGTGATACCCTTATAGTTTTCACAAATCATCTTGTCTCCATTTTTATGTAACGGAATAATAACCCCCTATCTCCAATCATCCGGGATACACTCCGTCATCCAAATCTCCTCGACTAACGTATGTATGGCTCGGTGTAGGGAATTCCCGCTGTGTTTTAAATACTTCGCTGGAATACCATCACTACCTGAGGCTTCGTTGTTTTTAAGCCTCTTTATTGCTTGCTCAATTTCAGTGTATGTCGGTGGTATGTCCTTTATTCTCTTTATTTTGACTACTCGTAAATTTGAATTTACTGAAACACATCTCATCCCCTGGTGGTAGGCAATTTAATTGAAAACAAAATCGAACAACTCGTCATCTGCTTGGAATAGGTCCAATGTCGTCGACCACGATGTTGGGAAGTTCGGAGACATAATTGTCGGCGTCGTCACACGGTGACTCGTCATAATCTTGGTCGTTGAAATCGTCTTGCAGCTCCAACAAAAGGCTCCAGTTATCCAAGTGAGGGGAGAGGCATTGAAGCTAACACTAAGGAATGAAGGGACATCGCACTGTCGACAGTAGCCTTTTTGAATGATCTGTCTATTTTCATCTTGGGATTCGTCCTCTAATAACGACAACAAATAACAACGAACTTTGAAAAGGAATCGTAATTTCTCCAGAGGCTGAATAAATGCAAATCCAATTTTTTACTATGTATTTTCTAGATGTTGTGTGTAATGATGGGCCCTGGTTATGAAATAATGCACAAGTTCATCTTACACTTTGGTCTTCATTTGTTATATACTAGTTAAACAAGAGAAAATTTGCAAATTTGTAAAAATATTCGGTTTTTGGGATAGAAACTAAGTTTCGGGGGGGGCCTTGAGGTCTAAAACTTGACCAGAGTAGGTATCGTCATATCATCCCAAACATTGTGTAAAAAAATCGCAACTACCTGATTTCATATACGTGAGATCGATTTCAGATTACAATTTTACTGGACTATTATTTGAATATTTTTAAATAATAATTACTAACCTCCGGAAAAACTATATGTCTTTTTGTAAGAATTTTTATATATAATTAACACGCTGTTAAAATGGTGGACTGAATTAAACATTTTTTTTTTAAATTTCTGAAAATAAGACTTTGGTGTAGTTTGCCCCTATGTCAATCCCCTCAGAAATGTCTGTCATTTTGTTTCTTCATATATCTGCTTATTGAGTGAATTGATAATTTTCAACAAAGTTTCACGATGATTCAAACAATTATTCATGATAAATGCGCCATAAGCTCTCGGACTAGTATCTAAGTACCAATTTTGAAGATTTCAAAAACATTAAAAACATTTCTCGAACTCGATTGAGTGAATGTACAAAATCAAGTAATTGTTGAAATAATAGTTAGTTCGTTCAGTTTTCCACAAGCTCTTAGGAACCTCTTAAACATGAAAAGTTTTTCAAAAAATAACATTCACTTCAGCTTGTCTAATAATGCGTTATCTATCGTAAGGTACTTTGACATCATTTGCGACAGCCTCTACAGCTGCTGCCCTTCCTGTTACGTTCACTCTGATGGACGAAAAGGTAAAAATCGATGTAAGAGTATCCAGATTTGTGCTTCCAATTGGATGTAATATTAACATGGATGGAACAGCACTATTTTTATCGGTAGCATCGATATTCATAGCCCAAATGAACCGAATACCAATCGGATTTGGAGAAATGGTCACAGTATGGTGAGTTTAACTACATAGAATATTTCCCTCCAGTCAAAATTCCTTTGTAAATGGAATGCAATTATCGAAAATTATAGCGAATATTTCCCTCCTGTCAAAAATCCCTTGTAAATGGAATGCAATTATCGAAAATTATAACGAATATTTCCCTCCTGTCAAAAATCCCTTGTAAATGGAATGCAATTATCGAAAATTACAGCGATAATTGCATTGTAGAAAGCGAAAGAGCCCTGCGATAATTGCATTGTAGACCGATAATTGCATAGTAGCATAGTTCATATCACGGTTCTTGATGACAAGCTGACAATTTATGAATTACTAACGTCAGTTTGACAAGTTGAAAGTTTATTCACAAAAATTAAAATGAACCCATGCAGTTTTTTGACAACACGCTGTCATACAAAATTATCGGTAATTTTGATGCACTTGTGCAATTACTTACGATGATTGCATTGTAGAAAGCGGAAGAGCCCTGCAATAATTGCATTATAGACTGATAATTGCATAGTAGCATAATTCATATTACTAACGTCAGTTTGACAAGTTGAAAGTTTATTCGGGAAATATTCCCCCAAATTACACTCGTGCATCAAAATAACCGGATAATTTCGCATTCCAGCGTGTTTTCTTTAACAAACTGCATTCGGTAATTTTCATATTTTGAAAGAGCCTTCGGTGTCTCTTTCTCCAAAAATGAAAATGAACTCATGCAGTTTTTGACAACACGCTGTCATGCAAAATTATTGGTAATTTTGATGCACTTGTGCAATGACTTACGATAATTGCATTGTAGAAAGCGAAAGAGCCCTGCGATAATTGCATTGTAGACCGATAATTGCATAGTAGCATAGTTCATATTACGGTTATTGATGACAAGCTGAGAATTCATGAATTACTAACGTCAGTTTGACAAGTTTATTCGGGAAATATTCCCCCAAATTACACTCGTGCATCCAAATAACCCTATAATTTCGCATTCTAGCGTGTTGTCTTGGAAAAACTGCATTCAGTCATTTTCATGTTTCGGAGAAAGAGCCCGACACCGAAGGTGGAGGGCTCTTTCTCCAAAAATAAAAATGAACTCATGCAGTTTTTCGACAATTACTTACGATAATGAAATGAAGAGATGATATATCTCCAAACGAAAATTGTTACTTCTACTGGTAGATAGTTTTGATCTAAATAATTAAAAATCAAGTTTGCGCATTCTGAGAGAAATGTTAATAATATTAATCTATACACTAAAGTAGAAAGATTCATATTACTTCGATAAAATTAAAATATGTATAATTTTGGTGGTGAGCGTAAAACGAAAGCTGGGAAATTCTAGAAATGTAACATCTCTCAAAATATTTTTCGAACACTATAAATGAATAGGTATAAAACATTTAAGTTCAATATATTCAAATTTTATTTTATTAATAAACAAGGGATATCAAAATGAAACATAGCCATCAAACTCAGTAACAAACAACACAAATTCTTAATGCACTCCCAATACTAATTTGATTTTTTTCAACAAAAAATAGGATCAATTAACAATAAATCCACAAAGGTTATCAAATAATAATCCAACACCATCCATATCTTCAGAACATCAAACCAATCACACTTACAGTCGGGTTTCGAATGCCGGATAAGATATAGATATTTGTGAGCGTTGCAATGTGTTGAAAAAATATTGAAAAACGATGTTGAATAAAAATTGTGACAATAAACGACATGATCAATTCACACAGAAATTTCTGCATAATAAATTTTGAAGTAAAGTACCTATATAGATTTATAAGAAATAGAATATGTTGAAAGCTTCAGACATCTCTGTTGTTGATTTTATAATTGATTTTGATTATTTCATAGAAAAAATTGAAACTCACTGTCTTCTAGTTTCACATCAACTGCTGCATCTTTCTCATCGGCCAGCGTTCCAAGTGCTGCCCTAGTTCTTCTGTTAATGGTTTTATCGTCAATCGATACTCCAACAGAAGATGTGTCTCTTCTTTTCGCTATAGATTGGTTAGTGTAAGTATTCAAGTTATTGACAAATAGGGCCATTTGCCTATTAGACTGGAAATAGTAAATTAATCGAATTTCATATTCATTAATATTGAAACTTGTAAAATGAAATTCCGCTACTTGTAGTATAGACCTTCTGTAAGAATATTTTGAAAAAAAAGAAAGAAGAGGGGCAAGTGATACTTACCAGTCGAATAAGCTAGATCTGACATAATAGTCCGAGACTGGTTATGTATTATGTATTATATTTTTCCTAAGCTACTTCCAAATTGAAAAAGAGTGTTTTTAATTATATAATTTGAGGAACTCAACTGACACTGGCAGAGCATTTCTTTGTAAATCAGTCAGTCCTGTCAATGGAGACAGGGATTTCAAATCTGTCATACATACAGAATATTTAACTTACCGCCCTAGGGCAGTAAGTTATTGATTACCGCTCTAGGATAGTGAAACAAATTAATTCAATAATGTAGTAGGTAAGAGAAAATTTTATTTATGCTTATAGCATAAAATTGTGCCCTTTTTTTTTGGACTGGGGTCGTTGTGGCTCGGTTAGCCTTCCGGGAACTGCAACCATGTAGGTCTTTTGTTCTCTACCCTACCCATTCATTGAAACCCAAGGAGGTCGTCAATGGTGTTGATAAACCCGACAACATCCTTGGGGGCCTTGGCCATTACCTCATGGGTATCCAGAACAGGTTTCCCCATATGGGTGGTTCTTAGTCCCGCCAACTCTGGACACTTGCATACCATGTGTTCAGCTGTTTCTGCTTCTGATCCACAGAGCCTACAAATATCATCTGCTGACTTTCCCATACGGTACAAATGGTACTTGTACCGACAGTGCCCTGTCAGCAGTCCAACCATCACCCGAAGCTCAGCTCGTGACAGCCTCAGGAGCTTTCTGGCATAGGTCTGTGAAATCTTTACGAACTTCTTTGACTGCGTGAGTCCAGGAGTGTTTCTCCAGAGGGTTACTCTATTATCCAACTCCCATTGTTGAACCGCTGCCTTATATTGGTCTTTTCCAAGACCACAGAAAGGCTCAGGTCCAGCAGGTGTTAACCTTGAAAAATTGTGTCCTAAGTAATAAAATAAGGGTTTCATTACTTGTATAGAAGAGAATTTAATGAATTGCAAACCAAGATCTGTATCGAAACAATAAGTTATTCTGCTGAAATATGTATAGATGAATATTCACATGCATCACTTTTGAATAGAACGTTGCTGAAATAACCATTTTATGTTCATCAATAATAGATCAGGTGTGTGAAAATATAGGTTAGAAGAAGTACTATTTCGATAACACCATCGTTTCTTTGATAACGATAAAATTAATTTACCTTAGGAATAATGATAATAATAATTTATTGATGCCAAAATATACAGACTAAATACACAATTCAACAACACCGCTTTGAAAAACCTATATAAAATATAACAGCAGTACAGGGTGGGCTAAAGTGGATACTAGATAGATGAAAGCTAATGACTGTATCTGAACACAATGGTGAAAACCCCATATCGATATCTATCGTCATTTCTGAGTTACAGCAGGTTTCGAAAATGTGAATTTTCTAAAAGTTGCTTGTGAAAAGTTCTTTGTTTCTATGAAAACATTTCCGAAGCACTTTTTCACGTGAAATTCAATGGTTAAAGTAATTTTTTTTAAAAATCATACATCAATAGTTATCAACGCATCATGCATATTTCGATAGAACTTGAAATTGCCATTTGAAGAATGTAGCACACTTGGTGTTTTACTAGTCACCTTTGAAATGTAGAGATTTTAGGATTTTTATGTAGACTTCGAAACGAATACTTCGAACAAGTAGGCTATTGTTATGAAAGCTGTTGACAGCAGTAATTAAAGTTCATAGTTTCAATAAAACTGATATCAATTTTTACTATATTTACTACTAATAAATAAACCTCCAGCAATAATAATTATAATGAAGAACCAAATATTTCTTTAGAAGAGAGTCTACCTGCTTCTCTTAGATACAGGCGGCACCTTTTTTGAACATTTCTTGCCGAATTAATTAGTTCAATGAGAGTGAGAGAAGCAAAACTTTGCATCACTGCCGTTTTCAATTCATGTCTAGAGTTTAATTGTCGGCAATTTAAAAATAAGATCTTTGAACCCTCCCCAGATGTAGAAGTCCATAGGCTTTAAGTCTGGTGTCCGGGCCGGCCAACGGTTGGTTCCTTGGTTGGCTATCCAATTATTGCCAAAATTTACAGCCAAACTTGCAGACAATGGCAGTGTTGTGAGGCGAAGCCCCGTCTCGCTGAAAATATATTTATGAGCTACATTAGTGGAAATCCATCAACAATGGGTTCAATTTGTTGCCTTAAAATTTCTAAATACCTCTGAGATGTGCTAGTGCCATTATAAATGACGGGGAAATGTTTTCATAGATCCGGAGAAGTTTTTACAGGAAAAAAGTTACAGCAGTTTTTTCTAAAATGCACATTTTCGAAAAACATGCTGAAAATTCAGCTGAGGACACAGTCATCAGTTTTCATCTATCTAGTTTGAAAACAGGACTTCAAAAATGTCCAATTTACTGTTCACTTACAAAGGGAATTTATTATAAAATTTGAATATCAAGTAACTGGTCCATCCTATCCAGACACCTCGAAAGTCTTTGATAAGGTACCATCAACTGCTTCCCACATCTGGTATTATAATTATCATCTTCAATATATGATATGTAGAGATAAATATTTCTTCATATAAAGGCTCTTAAGAATGTAGATTGATGGCACAGTCATTATTTTGAGATCTTTGAATGTCCGCATGCAGTGTCCTATATATTTCAGTCCAGTTAGAAATCTAACCTACAGCCTTCCTCTGTAATTCATATACTTTCATTTGAGGCATATGACCCCACGCTAAGATATCATGTGACAATAACGAGTAGATATGTCTAAAGTATGCTATCCTAAGAGCATTCTTTGAGACACAACCGTTTAGACATAGTAGGACATAAAGCACTCACTTGCCAGCTATTTTATCCACTCCACTCAAACAATGAGAATCGCTCATCAATATAGATTTCGAAACATTAAATAAATAAAATAATTATGCAATAGTCTCGAATTAATAAAATTGATCAAATCAATATAAATTCATGTTTTCCATTCAATTATCGAATTTGCTCTCTTACCAACTCACTTCTTAATATTTCCAAAATAACTAAGTGAGCAATCTACCAATTTTATATGTGACATATGATGATATAGTTATGTATACCTACCATTAAATAAGTTATGTGTATATTTTCCACAGATTTGCAGTCTTACTAAGATGATACTGCAAAGTTCATTTAGTTTAGGAAATTTCGATAACGATTTCACTCTATCACAGTAATTCCCGAAATTTGTTACAGAGATCGATTCCGAACGACAAACAATATGCTAGGTGATTGTTATGCAGCTGCTGTAGTAGAAAAACTGTCTAAAAAGGAATTGATGGCATGTGATGCCATTCAAGTGAGTATAGTAGATATATTAGATTACGTTCAAAAGGATTGTGCTGTTGATAATAATTTCAATAGATACTCTTACAAAGGAGTTGGTCAGTAAACTGCTAGACACACAAACTTTACTATAGATAATTCATACATAAGTCATACAAATTTGAAAACAGCAATATAAGTTGCCTACTAGCCTACATCCATTTAGCAATATAATTCAGTCTCAATATATTTTTACTTCTTCCATGAACCAATTTGCACATAACATCACTTTTCCGACAATCCACTTCTTCTGTGAACTAGTTCGCACATAACGTCATATTCCAGACAGTCCTATTGGTTTAAACCCAAATAATATGTGACAACTGAGAACCATCAGTTATGCAAAGTTTTGCGAAGGAAGGCTTAACGTTAGAAGTATACACTCTCAGCTCTTTTTCTATATGAAGCTGAGATTTATATCTTGCCATCAGAGAGTCTTCAGAGGTGGCTCAGAAAATCCAGTTTCACAAAGGTAGGATGTTGAAAATGGTGACAGAATGTGTTGCGTCGTATTGCGGATCTAATTTATTTTCCATATTTTTATGTTGTAATTTATATTGTCATGATATTTCTCACGGAGTATTATATCCTACGTCAATGTCGTTCTATTTTATATATTAAAGTTGTATGTGTATCTATCGTATATTCCATTGTATCACCATATTTATTACAGAGTATTAGAACCTACAGTTTAATACCTCTGTCACAAGAGATTGATTGTAAACCAGAGGACAATGCCACTAATCCGTTTACTAACACGTTCAGTAGAGCCCTTCTCAGAAGACAGACCAGTGTTGGAGACTGACAAAAATAACAGCAAACCTGAATATTCCAATTTTCAAAAAGTTCTACTATAAACAGAGTTATTCGTTTGTTTTATTGACCGTCGTACCAGTATTCGTCAACCAATGACGTGGAGGGTTCGAATGTACCCAGCCGCAGGTCCCCAATTTTCATACCAGGTACTATGCTTATTAAAAGAAGCATACGAGAGTACTCCTCAGTTTTTTCTATGAACATTACCATCACTGGTACGTCAATGTATATACAATACATTCTTGTTCTTGAAGTTGTAATTATGGTGTAAATATATAAATATTCTAGTTTGGAAATACGAAATCTTCTTTTCAAACCTGACACTGTGCCCATTTCTTATCAATTCAATAACTGCACAATATTCTTTGGCGTGCAGCACGAGGTTAAGTCACCAATTGCGGGCTACACACGGACGTTGATGTCTTGATACATACTTGAGCATACAAAAACGTGCAACCAATAACGTGCATCCTGATTGCGTACGCAAGTACGTACAAAACTATAGTTTTGTCCAGTCCGCCAAACTGTTTGGCAAGATATCTGAGAAAGAGGCCCTTACACACGGGCGTTGATGTCTTAATATATCAAGTGCATCCAAGAACGTACAATCCATAACGTTAAATCGCATCCACACTTTCACACCTGTACGTGTTCGTTGGAATGCGCATCTAAAAATTCGAGCGATTCAGAAAACATCAACGCGGCTTTCATCCGGGTGTGCATTCAAAAATGTGCGTTCCTTTGCATCCACATAAACGTTATTGGTTGCACGTTCTTGGATGCACGTTGATGTATCAAAACAGCCCGTGTGTAGGGGCCTAATAACGTGCACCTTAACAGAATGCGAAATGGCTTTGTTTTTAGTGCAGAAACTTCATTATTTACTGCCTTAAATTCAAAGAGTGATGAGCAATGGAAAGGCTCAGGATTCTTGTTTTGTCAATGCTGAGGATCCATGTTGCCAAATGTCAATAAACTTCCGTATACTTGGTAATTTTTAATGTTTGATTAAGGTCGTAGTGTAGGTTTTGCGCCGAAAACCTTAAGGTATTTTTATTGCATACATTTTATTGTATATTGGGGGCTCGATGAATATTGTGATTGGAAATTGGAGAGCGCATTCTGAAACGTTGAGGAATGCTTCTTTAAATGCTTCATTAAAAACCATGCCGACCCTTCTTGATATTACTCATCAATATTTTGTGTAACTTGATGACATTGAAACATACTTCATGCAAATGAATAATGAATAATTCCATTATTATCAATTTCAAGCACACTGTTGATTGCAGTGCATCTGTAAGTTCGCACTACTACCAACAGGATCTGAATTATTTTCAATATAACATATTTTTCAACATAAAATTTACTGATACTTTCTTCAATGATTCATTGATTTCTCATTACCCAAGAATAAAATGTACTTTGGAAAGTCAGTTTTTTTTTTCACTTGAGTTATTGGAATACATTTCTGAACACGAATGCCTGAAACGATTTTATGAGGCGTTATTATAATTAAATTTTCTCTATTATTGAAAATTTCAATACTATTATGGTCCTGCCTTCTTCGTGATGTATTGCATCGACTTTTAAGAAGTTTTGTTATAATATTAATTTTTTATTTACTTTGCAGGAAGCTCCATCATTTATTCCAAATCGAGAAAATAAATACGAGGATGATATACCAGATCCTTGTGAAATTGTCGTCCATCAACTGTCTAATGGTGCTACAAAGTGATAAGGGCGATATATATAGGTATATATATATATATATATATATATATATAAATATATATATATATATATATATATATATATATATATATATATATATATATATATATATATATATATATCTATACACATATAAATATCTTAATTTGTGATAGATATGGTTATTTTTAGCAACTCACTAATTATTGTCAATGGAAATATATATTTTATGTAGTAACAAATTTTTTGTAATAAAACATCACAGGTAAATGATATAAAATTGATTTTATTATTTTCTTGCTATACATACTCATTCTGTAAACAAACATTTCTGAAAGGGGGTTTCACAGAGAAATTTAAGATCAACCAATTGTATATAAATTCTGTAAAGTGCATAAACTGTGATAAGACAATGACAGCCGATATATTGTGCATACTTGATTTGTCTAGAAGGATGACAAAATTATAGCATTGTAGAAATCTAATGAGTCGTTTCTTTGAAATACAAACTGACGACATTTTACATTTTAGTCGTTTTTGATATTATTGGATTTTTAATTGAAATTCACCTTGAAACTATCATTCAATCTTATAAGGTTCCATTATTTTGAAATTTCATATTCAGTTATCATGAGAAAGTCTAAGTTAAATTTTTTTTTTGATTTCAAACTTTCAATTATCGGACATCGTCGGTTTGAGCAAGTTCTAATTCAAAAAGATTATTTCTGCCAGGCGTTGAAAGCATACCATATTATATGTCAATCCAAAGTTATCAAATAATCACACCTTGGAAAGTTATTCGATGATTTCTTATCTACTGATGAATACATTTTCTGATCTATTTTTTTAGATTCTGTATTAATTTGATGGTCATGGTAGAATAATCTGAGGTGTTAACGTTAGCTGTGCATTAAAAAAATCATACTTAAGCGAGAGAACCGAAACATTTATGTATAATTCAAGACATGCTTTTCTTGTACTTGATTCAAATGAAATATTTTTTCAAATTTGCAAAAAGTGTGCTCCGACAAACTATTGAATTTTGAAGTGTTTGGTGATACCGCTGCGCCTCATTCAGTTTGTACCTTAGACATACGTATTTTTCGAATCCCATTATTGTTCATATTTTTTCCTGCAAAATATCTACTATTGCAGTGTATCGAAGGAAAGCAGTCAGAGGCAGGAGTATTTTTATCATCCATTTTAGACCCCCGAGATCACGATTTTCCAGACATTTTTTATATCTGATGGTACATATTGACATCTATAACGGTTTTCGTCGAGTCGAATGAGCTGAAATTGGTACAGCGGTTCGTATCACACCGAATAAGCTGAAATTTGGTAGGCAGAACAAAACTATGAAAATTTTTCCAACCACCGCCATTTTTACGTAGATATTTCTTCGTGGTTTTTGAAAATTTGCCAAACTCCATAGCTTCTGCTAATTGAGTTAGAGGGTTCAAACTTGGTATGTACAATGAGTCAATGTTGACGAAGGCTTTTAGGTAGTTTCAACCATTTTCCTCAGTAGCGCTGTCCCGCGCGGGAACTATTCTGTTCAAATAACATCTCCACCTGCTTCGCTATCGGTACACGATGCACTTCCCGAATTTTTTTTTATAGAGGGTTGAAATATGGTACGTAGATTGAGTTGATGTTGAGATACGTTCCTTCTTGGTATCAACTTTTTTTCTCAAACACGATGTACTTCGCGATTTTTTTTTTATGCAATGCATTATTGTCTACGTTTTAATTCGGTTTGCTATTTAAACGTGTTTTTTTCAAAATATAATTATATTCGCGAAATACAACTTTGGCGACGGAGCTCTGTTGCTCACGAGTTTTTAAAAATTAAACTTATGAAAAATATTTTTACAAAATGCATCAGATAGTACAACACAATTCGAAATTGATAATCTTGCCTCCAAGCAATATGTGAGAGCTTATTTATTTTTCTTCCATAAGATTGATATATTTGAATTGGGATTTGTGAAATTTCTTTCAGTTTAGTTTAGAGAGTTACGAAATGATACATATGCTGAGGCATTGAATCTTCAATCCCGAAATAGCAAGTTCATGATTGAAGAATACAATTTTGTTTATTTCCATTGACCAATTCGTATAAACAAAATCGACATGAATCTTCTATCGTATAAATATCATGTATGAGTTGACTTGTGTACGATCTGTCATTGATCCTGCCCTAATGAAATGATAGATAAACATGCGCAATTTGTGCTTCTGCCTGCACTGTTTCATGTGAATAGTTTTGATGCTTTTTATACAGTGATTCTCAAAGATCAGGCAATCATATCCAAGAGGAAATTATATTTAAAAACCCCTATTGCAGCGAGGTGCATTAGAAGAGCAGGTTTTCGTACAGTATCCAGTTTGTCTATTTAGATTACCAACTTTGAACCCTATTGCTTCAAAATTGCTCTCTTTATCGGATAATAAAGATACATTAAAGTAATCCCATCTAAGATTTCATACGAAAATACCTACTTACAAACTTTCGACCCTATTTTTTCAAAATTGCGCTGTTTATCGTGTAAAGAAGATTTATTTCCTCCTCTGGGGGCTCAACCCCCCAACCAATGCGTACCAAAAGCAATCCCATCCAAGATATATACGAAACTTCCTATTTGCAAACTTTCAACCATATAAAAAATTGCGACCTTTATCGTGTAAACAAGTGTAAAATACATAAGCTCTTACCTACAAACATATGTATATACATTATATATATATATATATATATATATATATATATATATATATATATATATATATATATATATATATATATTTTTATATATATATATATATATATATATATATATCTCGTAACATCACAAACAACCATTATATTCAATTCAAACTTATCCAAAAGTCGAAAAATCGAACTTTTGTTTATAACTCGAAAACAAAAGACACCAAATTTTGGTGTTTGGCTGTGAATTTGTCTCGAAAAAAGGGATCAATATATATTATATAGCTACCGAGATATCTTCTATGATCATGATTGCATCACGTTTTCGGTAATAATAAACTGACGATTTAGGGATATTTTTATACACAATTGATGAGAACTATTATCATCTCTTCTTCCATTTCCTATCCTTATTAGTCTACTATTGAGTTATTACTCTATTTAACAACGGGACAGACGTGAATCTGTATTATATTGAAGAAATAGTATAATATGTATTTTTTTCATATCACAATAAAGTGAAATGTTCATATAAAATAAACAGTGTTATCTATGAGCTTTCATCAACGACGATTATTTTCTCTAGAAATATTCTTACACCAATTTATTGAGTTCAATACATTAATATAATGCTTATTTACTGTGATTATATATATATATATATATATATATATATATATATATATATATATATATATATATATATATATATATATATATATATATATAATTAAGTGGAACTAGGACATTTATTTGAAACTAATCAAACAAACCTTACAGCGGAGCAGCTTCTAAGAGTTCACGAAGCATCGAAATATCTCCATCTACCTCAGACGGTACATGTTAACATGTACCGTCTGAGGTAACATACGTAACATAATTCTTACTCATATATATATATATATATATATATATATATATATATATATATATATATATATATTATTCATTCTATTTGTTGTTGCCTTTTTTTTTTATTATTTTTCAAAAACATTTATATATATATATATATATATATATATATATATATATATATATATATATATATATATATATATAGTGTGGAAAAAAAGTATGGACTTACCCTAATACTTTGGTAGTTTTCAGGTTTCATGGAGAACGCTCGAACAGGTCGATTTAGCTTTTCTGTTTCCTACATTTTGACCAAATTATTTTGTTCTTTCAATGGCTTCTGTCAAAAATATGACGTCATCGACATTTTTCTTAAATGACAGTATAAAGCATGCGATACATCATTTGAAAGCTCTTGCTTCACCCTGTATGTTCCTAGATTTTTATGCAATTCTGTAGCTTCGTTTCAAAATGGCCGCGGTAAAATTGTGAAAATTATTTTTAATTGGCTCCCAGTATAACTCTTTCTCGATTTATCAGAAAAAACAATCAATCATCATACTCAGACAGTACTAAGGCTTTATCATTCAATTCCTGTCCTTACATTAAGTTTCTTGGCCTGAGCTTGTTTTTTAATTCCATGGAGAAAAACGAAATTCGATATCTCAATGGCATTACAATTGAAGTTTTGGACGGCCGCCATTTTGAAACCAAGCTGCAGAATCGCATACAAATTTAGGAACATACTAAAGAAGCAAGAGCTTTCAAACGATGTATCGCATGCTATACTCATACTGTCATTTGAGAAAAATGTCGATGACGTCATATTTTTGACAGATGTCATTAGAAGAACAAAATAATTTGGTCAAAATGTAGGAAACAGATTAATTGATTTCTACTTTTTAAGTCGGTTTGCTATTTAAGCGTGATTTTTCAAAATATAATTCAATCCGTTAAAATCGCACCACGACGCGATGCATTCAGCGCGAAAATTACGATCTTAGTGAGCAACAAAGCTCCATCACTAAGGTCGTAATTTTCACGTACTGCGAAATAGATGCAATTCAGAGGGAATAGTCGAATAACCACAGCTGAAGCCCCCTTCGCGTGATGGAGGTTCACTTTCGCGTGAAGAAGAGGGTCTAAAGTATAGGGTGAAATAAGCTGGTTTTCCAGCCTCTACATGTCCTCCTCCTTCTTCACCTCCTGTCCCTTCTCAAGTTCGATACGCGAAGTATAATCGCCAGAATTCAAGCAGGTTCCTTGGTCTATGATCAGACCCTCAACTCTCCGGGGCACAGAGAAAATCTCTCCCTCCCAAATTTCCCAAAAAAGCGGGAACACCTCAGGCTGACCCACACCAGAACCTTCTCCCCTCCCTGCACTTTGGTTTCAAGAGATGTGGAGGGTACTTCCAAGTTTTTGGAACCCTCTTCAGGGCTATCCTTCTTTCTTCCCCGGGAGGTAGGGATGCGCCCGGAGCGAAAGTTCAGTTGACAGCCATCTGCCTTCAGAGCTTCCTCCGATTGGTGATCAATCCCAATCGTTAGGATTGATTCTTTTCCCTCTTTTCTGGAGCTCAGAATTGTATGAATTATGTAAAAGCATTGTTTCAAATTAGAGAATTATTCGCGAAAAATTACTGTTGTTTTTAGACATTTAATTTGGTTTCTATAAGTTCATCATCATCATCATCATCCTCAGCCTTCATTCGTCCACTCCTGGACATAGGCCTTTCCTAATTCCTTCCAATGCTGTCTATCCTGCGCCTTCCGATACCAATTTTCACCTGCTATCTTCTTTATGTAGTCCGTCCATCGTAGTGAAGATCTACCTCTACTCCGCTTTGTCTCTTTCGGTCTCCATTGCACGATCTTCAGTGTCCATCTCTCATCCTTCACTCTTGCCACATGACCCGCCCACTGCAATTTCAATTCTGCGATTCTCTCCACTATGTCTACGGTTTTCCTACGAATTTCCTCGTTTTTCACTTTGTTTCTAAGTGCTATCCCGAGCATGGCTCTCTCCAGTGCTCCTTCCATCACTCGAAACTTGTTAGCATAGAACTGCGTGATGGAGATTGTTTCCATCCCGTAAGTTGCAACAGGAAGAATGCAAGCATCGAAAACCCTACGTCTCAGGTTTATGGGGATGGTTTTATTTCTCAGAATATATGCAAGCTTACCAAATGCAGCCCAAGAGAGTTTTATTCGTCTTGATATTTCTTTAGATTTATTTTCCTTTCCCAGGGTTATGGTATGACCCAAGTAATTGTATTCAATTACATTTTCGATGACGGTGTTGTCTAAACGGACCTGTGTGATTTCTAGACTCATTATTTTTGTTTTTGTGATGTTCATTTTCAATCCCACCCTTTTTGTCTCTTCATTCAACTCCTGGAGCATTAACTCGATCTCTTTGATGTCATGTGATAGCAATACGATGTCGTCGGCGAAACGGAGGTTGTTTAGATATATTCCATCGACCTTAATCCCTCTACTTTTCCAATCCAGTTTCTTAAATATATCCTCGAGAACTAAAGTAAAGAGTTTCGGTGAAATGGTGTCTCCCTGTCGTACTATTCGCTCAATTTTTATGTTATTGGTCATCGACTTTCACATGGGAGCAGGCATTTTTGTAGATGTTTTCAATAATAGGACTATACCTAGAGTCGATGCGTGCGCTGTCCATGGATTTTAATATAGAACAAATTTCAATTGAATCAAATGCCTTTTGAAAGTCAATGAATGCCATATGAACGGGTATGTTATACTCTACAGACTTTTCAACGAGTGTTCTGACTGCTTGCAAATGGTCGAGTGTGGAAAAACCCCTCCGAAAACCAGCCTGCTCCACCGGTTGATATGAGTCAAATTTAGATGTTAATCTGTTGGTTATAACTTTTGTAAAGAGCTTATAAAGGTGAGACAATAAACTGATAGGCCTATAGTTCTCTACATTAGTTGGGTCCCCCTTCTTGAATATCAATATGACCTCTGCGTCGAGCCAGCATTCCGGAACTTTTCCCTCGTAAAGACATTTATTGAAGAGTTTTCGGATACACTCCTCCAGCGCAGATCCACCAAATTTGAGCATTTCTGTTGTTATTTTGTCTTCGCCAGGACACCTACCTTTCTTCATTTGTTTTAGTGCATTTGTGATTTCTTCTATTGTAATGTCCGGCAAATCTTATGAGCCGACATTCAATATTTTCCAGCTTCGTTTTATTGAAGTCTTCTATAAGATAAGGAACTCAAAATAAACAAAACATTTGTGTTACACATGGAATCTTGAGCGAAACGGTAAATTTGGCGATTTGAATATAATTTTTACCAATAATCTACTATCTATTCCTTTACCTATATAATGATAATTAGGGATCAAACTAAATAATAATTGAAGGTAACCAAATTTTGAATACAAATATATATATATATATATATATATATATATATATATATATATATATATATATATATATATACATACTTATTACTATATTTAGAAAAAAAGAGAAAGTTGGCATCGACTCCTTTTTTAAATAATTAATCTGAGTGAAAGATGCAGTGAGCTAAATATTTATTTAAAACGTCTGAAATAAAATATCCTTAATGGAAATGCTTTCTTTGCACTAGATAGAATTTTGTTGACACTATCAATTTCACCATCATACTTTATAAAGAATATCTTAAAAATGAAAACGAAACCAGTACGACGTAATGGAAGGCCAAACAATGGCAATTCAATTAGATATGAAGATGAATAATATAATAAAGAAAAATATTATAATTATATATATATATATATATATATCTACATTAGATGAATGATGGTGATGAGGTGGATGATTGGTGCTATTAATAACAGTAGTATTTGTCGTATGCATGTTTGAAAAAAAAATAACGGTTTGGTGAATTTTTTGAACGGATATTATGCAGAATGATATTATCTGCATTTAAAATGTTCAAAATAAAATTTATTTCACTTCTCCCATGAATTTTTACCACTAAGGTGACAATGTACTATAATATTTTCATAGAAGAAAAAACAAGATGACGATTGATTTTATTCATTATGGTCCTATTCCACTAAAAATTTATGTGGGGGTTTTCGCTGTTGGATATCACTTTTTAGTAGTATTTCATCCCATAAAATACATACTATTGAAGTGTACCGAAGGAAAGCAGTCAGGTGCAGGAGTAGGTATTTCCCATGCGTTTCAGACCACGATTTTCGAAAATTCATGTCTGATATATATATATATATATATATATATATATATATATATATATATATATATATATATATATATATATATATATATATATATATAGATATATATATATATATATATATATACCCTTTACTTCTTGTTATTCACATAAACACTCTTCCTAATGTGGGCTCTGCAGTTGGCTGCACACCCATTTTTTTACGATGACGATATCAACTTCTTCATTGCATCTACTGATGTTGAATCGTGCTTAAAGATTGGTGGTACGATGGCTGCGGAGATGGACAAATGGTGCAGTGACAGTCGCTTAGTCATCAATAACAGCAAAACTCAAGGCATTGTTTTCTGTGGTAATAAACCTAAAAGTAGTTGCCCATCATCTTTGTGAAATGATGGTGACTACAATATCCTTCTTGGAGAAATGGTCAATTTCCTAGGTATTAGGTACACTAGACATTCACCTAGGATAGTCCTCACATGTTAATAAAACTAGAAAAAAGTTGAACTCTGTACTGTACACCCTTGTGGTCATCAAAAGCAGGATAAACTCTGATTGTGTTAGCACTTTATTTTTCTCACTTTCAGTCTGTTATGTCACATGATATTATCTTCTGGGGTAATTCGCCTTCGGCGAAAGATATTTTTTCATCTCAGAAAAGAGCTACGAGAATTATTTTCAGTTAATGTTACAGAGGATCTTGTCGGGGTGTTTTTAAAGCTACTAATATATTAACGTTTCATGCTTTATAAATCTATCGACTTATGATCTAGGTGTCTGCGGTTAACTGAAAGTATTGGGGTCTTCAAAAAGCGCCCATATATATATCCTATTGATTGTGAACCATATTCTATTAATGAGTTAGTAAGTTTCTGTAATATTTGAAGATAGTTTTCTTTGTTTTGAATTATGAAACCTTTTTCTTTGTAGTATCTTTATTTCGACTTGTTTCATTTGTATTGAGAATACTTACTGGGATGAATAAATTGTATTGTATTGTATTGTATATAGACAGAAGGTTCATGTGAATTTAGTAATTCACTCCGCAAAAATTATTGTCGATAATTCCCATCAATAATCAGGACCAACTCATTAAGACATTATTGAAATTAGTAGACTGAACTGGATAACTGAGAATATATTTCAATTTCAAAGAACTTTTTTCACTAACATTTTTCGATATCTTGCATGCGTAGTGATGTCACTTTAACCTATAGTGAGTTCAGAATATTGGCCGATTTCCGCTTAACCGTACGCCACTGATAAAACATCTATGCGCGTATTTACATAGTCTAATTGAATGCACTCTTTTATGTAGAATGAAATTTTTTGAGAAAATATTAGTTAAAACGTTTGCCCTAAAGTTTCCAAGATTTTGGCGGACTCTGTAGTATATATATATAGTATATATAATATATATATATATATATATATATATATATATATATATATATATTTGAATTGTTGTTGCCTGTGAACTATTTCTAACTCTTGGATAATTATTAGCAATAACAGGCTTGGTGAATCTCATAAAACTCTATTTAATTAAAAAGTTGACGTTCGCCTCGATATTCGTAGATTTATCGAAACTTTTTGATAAAGCCGTTTGGCCTTGAGGCTCAAACTCGCTATTGACGATTCCGTGGCTATCAAAAAAACAAATCACCATGCATTTGATTTTTGAACTTGCTCATTCGTGCTTTTTGGGTCTTGGAGAGGATGCAGTGTGCCATCTCCATGCTTTGCGTTTGACAAAACACTATTCTCCGTACGCCTGCCGAAGTTTTTCAAATGTTTCAGTTGCATTGGTCCAAGTTTGAAGCAAAACTTGATAGCACACCGTTGCTCGAACTAATGCCACTTCAATAATTAGAACGCACAAGACAAAAACTGTTTTCGAAAACTAACGCTACGCTGACAAACAGATGACTAAGTCAGTGTTGCCAGGCTGTTGCGGCATAAAGTCGCAAAAAAAACAACCAAAAAAAGTCAAAATTTATCCATTTTCCCGGCTTATTTTCCCCCCACCCCCCCCCCCCCCCACCCCCCCCCCCCCCCACCCCCCCCCCCCCCCACCCCCCCCCCCCCCCACCCCCCCCCCCCCCCACCCCCCCCCCATTTAATTAACCGAATTTTAGGTATATCATTTGTATTTTTATGATTTTGTTGATTTCTATACTTTAAATTGCTCTTTATTTTAGTTGCCACTGTATCACGTAAGTTTCAGTATTTTGCGAAGTGTTTAGACAATTATGTATATGTTCCTATAAACAGTTTAAATTTGTTGCTGAAGAGGAAGAAAGGCTAGAAACATACGAGTGGAAACATCGATCGAAGGAATAATATGCGTGTTGAGGTCGACTGTTCTACAATTGAAGATGTTCGGTTTAAGGAATTATTTCGCCTAACCAATGATATGGCTCAGTTTTTACTCAACGGTATTACACCTCTTTTAATCCAGGGAAATAACCCAGTATTTACTTAAATATTGAACCAACAACAAAAATTTTTCGCATTGCATTTTTATGCTACTGGGACTTACCAGAGGGTAATTGGCCAAAGCTATAATGTCTTTTTTTTCTAGAGCCATTCAAGAAGTAACTGCAGAAGTTATTAATATGTATGCGGTCGAATGGATTCAGTTTCCTGTGACTGGTTATGAAAGCCAAACATTTTCCAGGAGTATTAGGCGTTATAGATGGCTCATGTTGAAATTGTTAGACCTACAATTGAAGAACATCTATTTTTGAACGGTAAGTGTTATCACTCTAAAAAATATGCGAATGATTTGTGATTTTGACTAATGAATTCTGAATATGCTTATTTTTATTTTCATTTACAGTGGATTTTCGATTTTAGTATTCACAGCAGTACTACGTTTGATATTTTTGATTGAAACGAATTATTCCGATTCATTTATTTGGTAGCATGTATATCAGTATTTTTATAACAATTATGTACATATTTTCTACCCAATATATATTCTGTAGCTTCTTGACCTCACTGTTTCAATTGTGAATCTACCTAAATTGATGTTCCCTAGCTATACAATAGTAATTTCTCACTATTCAGTGTGTTTATTGTTCTAAAATCGTGGGAAAGTTCACGTAGAGAGAAACAACATGTGCTATTCAACAAGTTATGTCTCGACGTTAGTTGGTTTCTCATATATATATGTATGAAATTCACGATATCTGTATATATATATATATATATATATATCTATATATATATATATATATATATATATATATATATATATATATATATATAATATATATAATATATATATATATATATATATATATATATATATATATATATATATATATATAAATATATTTATTCGAATTGTTGTTGCCTGTGATCTATTTTTAATCTCTTGATAATTATTAGCAATAACAGGCTGGTTGAATCTTAAAAAAGTCGATTTTATTAAAAAGTTGACGTTTCACTACGACATTTGTAGTTTATCAAAACTTTTGAAAAAATTGAAATCTCCTTGACATTTATTGATTTGAAAAAATTTGAATAGACAAAGACTGCTTTGTCTCGCTAAAATTTTTTTCCGAATGTGGTTGTTCTTTGTTATTTATTACGTGCTATTCAGTCTAATATCAACATTCAAAATTGTTATCATTAGATGGCAAGGGAAACCACAGAAACCTTTACCTACGTAATGTTCGAAAATAAAAATAATAGGGTACTATTTATCTAACAACAAAGAAATTAGTCGCAGGAAAATACTAAAAAAGTAGAGCAGAATTATCGGTATAGAACGTTTATATGGAAGCAGCAATTGACACGTATTTCGGACTCTTTGGTCCTCATCAGAACGGCGTAGCAAAGCATTGGATTGAAAATTTGGAGATGAAAATAGTACAACAAATAAAAAATTTAGAAAAAAATAATAGATCACAGGCAACAACAATTCGAATAAATAATTAAATATTGCAAGTTGAAAATATGGCAATGATCCCAAACTTAAGCTGAGAGTTTCAAACATTGTTCTAGATTGTGAGTACCCTTTTAAAAGATTTGAAATTCTAAATAAAAATTTAATTGAAAACGGCTACTTCCATATAAACGGGCTATACCGATAATTTTGCTCTACTTATTTAATATTTTCCCGCGACTAATTTCTTTATTATTGTTTATTTACTCGTTCTGAGATCTCGCGGATGGCATTAATCGCCTCCGTGGCAGAGTTTGACCAAATCTCCCAAACCGGAGAGTTCAAACAATAGTCCACAAAGGTGTGATTGTCTTCCGTAGCAGAGGTTTTTATTTGTTGTACTATTTTCATCTCCAAATTTTCAATCCAATGCTTTGCTACGCCGTTCTGATGAGGACCAAAGAGTCCGAAACACGTGTCAACGGCTGCTTCCATATAAACGTTCTATACCGATAATTCTGCTCTACTTTTTTAATATTTTCCTGCGACTAATTTCTTTGTTGTTAGATAAATAGTACCCTATTATTTTTATTTTCGAACATTACGTAGGTAAAGGTTTCTGTGGTTTCCCTTGCCATCTAATGATAACAATTTTGAATGTTGATATTAGACTGAATAGCACGTAATAAATAACAAAGAACAACCACATTCGGAAAAAAATTTTAGCGAGACAAAGCAGTCTTTGTCTATTCAAATTTTTTCAAATCAATAAATGTCAAGGAGATTTCAATTTTTTCAAAAGTTTTGATAAACTACAAATGTCGTAGTGAAACGTCAACTTTTTAATAAAATCGAGTTTTTCAAGATTCAACCAGCCTGTTATTGCTAATAATTATCAAGAGATTATATAAATATACATAGATATATATATATATAATATATTTATATATATATATATATATATATATATATATATATATATATATATATATATATATATATATATATATATATATATATATATATATATATATATATATATATATATATATATATATATATATATATATATTGAACTTGCGTAAAATGCGAACACTATTGTAATTTCGCGCCATTTATCTACTCGACAATTTATTTTACTTCAAACAGCAGTCTGTGTTAATAAATTTTAGTGATAACTTTAGTGTGTTGTTTAAATTGAAAAAGAGAATTGTTGAAATATTTAAGAAACTGACATGCTAGTTCAATTACGGTAAGTTTTATGATGCTTTATGATTGATGGGTTTTTAAGGAGGTGATTTTAGTCTCCCATTTAAGAATTGTACATTTTTTTGCTGTGGAGCTCCAAAAAAAGTTATTTACATTTACTTCAACAGAAGCTAGTGTCGAGCTATTTGTACATAACAAAATGGGGCAAATGTAAATAACGGCAATAACTCATAACCAAGTGGAAATGAGAGATTAATTTTCAGTAATGCCTTGAAAATATCAAAGAAAATAGCCTATACGGTTGATGATGAAGACATTTTTAACCATAATAAAACATACCAGGAAGTTGAAGATTATTAATATTTTCCAAAATCAGTTGTGTTTCGTAGAGTTAAGGAAAGAATGACCGCAATTACTGAAATGGGTTCAGGAAGGACATAGTCTCCGAGTTTTGATGTAGAACATGATTCAGAAATATGCAAACGGACAAGAGCGAGACTCGGGATACCAGAAGAAGTTGAAGGAATTGTTGCGGAATATGTACAATCCAACTATCTGGAGATACAGTTTGCTAATAATAGACCAGGGTATGATTGGTATTACAGCTTCAAACAAAGGCACCCCAGGTCATCTTTCAAAAAACCGGAACTTTAACAAAAATTCCAGGGACCCCCCGGAATCCATTCTATATTTTCCAACTCAATTTTACTTGGAAATATAAAAAAATAAACAAGGTACCTTATAATTGAAGCAGGGAACAGTTCTTAACATTCCTCAAAAAGAAAGGCCAAGTTCTTCTGGAGCTAATTTGACAAAGTTGACAGGGAGTCCAAATCTTCAATAAACCTGCTGTTGCTAACTTTACCACAAACTTACCTACAACAACTGATGTTTACTATAAAAAAAACAAATCTCATCAAGGATATATCTGAAAACCCATTAGCAGAAACTGTGTGTTGACCATTTTACACCTATAAAAAATTCATCTTCATCGTCAACTAAACACTATAATAGCTAAGATCAAAACCTTCAAAATATCACGAAATTTCAACAACACAAGAAGTCTTAGACAAGTTTCAAATGAACCAGGATCTAAAAAACAAACAAAAAAAGTCGGTACAAAAAATGAAAAGTTATTGATTAACGCAACACTGACCAAAAAAGCCGAAAACAGTTTTGATTTCGGATGTAATATATATATATATATATAGGTATATATATATATATATATATATATATATATATATATATATATATATATATATATATATATATATATATATATATATATATATATATATATATATATATATATATATATATATATATATATATATATATATATATATTCTCTAATAAATTATTTGTCTCGCTAGCAATATAATTAAGTTATAATAACAGATTGAATTCTCACACATCACCTGGTGAAACATCATAAAGAATAAAGTTTAACCTTCCAAATAAAACTCATACAAAATAAAATATAATACAGTATATAATTATTTTTATATAGTGAAACCTAAGCCAAGTGTGTTATTTTAAAGTTTAAACTTTATTAATTAAATTTTTACATCATAAATGCTATCATCTCGCCTTCCATTACGTCGTACTGGTTTCATGGTCAATTTTAAAGTATTCTATATGAAATATGATAACGACATTGATAGTTTCAATAAAAGAGATGGATAGTTTCAAACCTAGTTGGAACAGAGCAATAAATTTCCATTAGAGATATATTATTTCAGATGCTCAAAATAATAATCCATATCACTTCGTCTTTCACTCAGATTAATTATATAGAGTTTTTCATAGATACCTTCTTTTTTAGGAAGTGGCGGCTTGTGAGGTGTTTGTTTAAGGAGGCTACAAGAGGTGTTAAAAAATACACCATAGGCGAAAATTTTTAGGATTTCAAGGTCAACCGCCTTTATATATATACATAATTTGAAGAAAATCAAAGTAAAACAAGCACCCTAAAATATTAATTTCTTTGGGAAAAAAATTGTTTTTACTTTCATGTGTCTACCTTGAGACCTGCAACTCCTATTTACAATATTCACAAAAACTCTTCTCAGCCAATTAATCATTCATCTATTCATCATTTTCTTTCACAAAATAGGTACCTACCTACCTACTTAACGAATTTGTTACCTATTCGAGGAATTAATCAATTGTTGCCCAGCAAGTATCAATAACATTAATTATGTTTAGTTTTCCAAGCAATTTAAATTTGATCCGCGACACGACATGTTTCTGGGTTTTTTCGTGCCTTTCCAGAGAACGTGATAAATTTTTTAAATCGTTTTAAATCGGCCCCAAACAGAGACATTTTCCCTAGTAAAAAGTAAACACTGCCAACAAGATAATTTATTTTTTACCTGTGATCCGGTTAGCTAAGGATGTCTCTCATAATTTCTGATATTAAAACCGAGATTCTGTTGTTTGTTACGCTGCACCAAATTGTTTAATTCCGGAAAAGGTCGCAATGTTTTTATTAAAACTTTATTGTCTTAACTTAGTGCACTAAAGTTATGGGATAACAAATATTCCACCATTGAAATTTTTAAAATTAACTTCAGTAACCGAACTCATTTTAAAAACAATATGGGAGCAAAATAAATTGAAAATCACCACTGATCACCACTGATCACCACACCGGCATAAAATTCAAAACAAACTAATGCTTCAGCCTTCACTTGCTTGCTAGGTGCACTGCAATAGAATAAATAAGGTCGAGTATCGTATGCTTTGAACCGAGCAGCTAGGTTCAATCGGTGTTGCCATTTACATGATTGTGTTTTCCTTCTCTATTGCAATAAAGTATTCATTCGCAGTAGTCGCACCGTTGTTTGTTTTTCTGTGGCATGGCATAATTGGCATAAGGAGCGTTAAAAATATACCTTTTCAAGCCACTACATCGTTGCCACTGTTTATATGAAATCTTGAAATGAATGAAATGCAGTAAGCAGTAAATGTAAATACCTTCTATCGTAATTAATAAATTACATTATATAATGTAGGTTGAAAGGAAGGTAGGTGCATAAAATAATATGATTTTGATTAATATGAATATGCTGAATGCTGACTATTTATTATAGTATAGTAGTGATACACAGAATATTGAGGAGGCGGCTTAGCCTCCATAGCCGCCTTCGAATAGCCACCCCTGATATATATATATATATATATATATATATATATATATATATATATATATATATATATATATATATATATATATATATATATATATAAATATATATAATATATATATATATATATATATATATATATATATATATATATATATATATATATATATATATATATATATAATTAATATATATAATTTTTATATATATATATAATATATTATATATATATATATATATATATATATATATATATATATATATATATATATATACATGCCGAAATTTCAGTTATATGCCCATAAATATTAGCTCATTCTGTCGAACACTAAAAGATACTAGTATCCGGTTAAGTATGAGACTTTTTATAGTATATTTGAAATATCATCAATGTGGAAGTTTTCGATTGTCTATCAGTTATACTACGCAATATTATATAATATTCGTAAACATATCAATGCATGTTATGTGTATCTTGCTAGTCGTTAATTTATGTCCATTTTGACCATGGTCGCATCGAACATTTTTCCAATATTCAGTTTCATTCACAACGTGTTGCAAAGCTAATTATGGAGAAAACTTGAATTGTGTCATAACTAATCTAATCTACATTCAATTAAATAAATTCAGCATCGATTTTCATTAATAGCAGCCATAATTCAATTACAATATTACCTAATCGTAATATGTACTTATATAGTCCTAAAATAACCGCTGTTGTGATTCTGCTTATTTCACTATTTGATCATATAAATCTTAAGCTCTATACCTACATATTCCATGTCGGTGGAGAACTTCAAAAGCCTTAGTAGGTTATGTTTGTTGGTAAATAGATGTACGTATTAAGTTCAGAAGATAATATTTGAATTTTAATCGCTAATTAGTATAATATTTACTCTTCAAGCACATTTTCATCATAAAGTAGACATACAGATTATTCAAAAAAATCAACAGTTATCAATAAAGACTATAAAACAAATTCGGTTGCAACTTAAATCAATAAATAATAAATCCACATTCACAATCCAACGGTGAATTATAGAACACGTCAAGTATCCCTGACTCAAAATCTGCATACAGCTGATTCGATCTTATTAGGTCCCATCGGTGCAGCTGATTTGACTCGAAAAATTCGACCTTGGAAAGAGCTTGTTCACTCACTAGGTATATATATAGTATATTAAATTGACCATGGTCCACTTGAATATTTTTCATATCCATATTATTAGAAAAAACACTTGTTCGATTATAACGAGTACTATAATTGAATCTATAATGCAGCGTTTCATCGCACGGTGGCTTCATCAGATAGAATGGAATACAAAAATCAGAGTTTATGTAAATTTTAGAAAGGAAAATGATAACGATAAGAAATAAAATTCATCGCAAAACTTGCATAAATATTGAGTATATTCAGCAGGAAGGGATAAATGACCTACGTAAGTTTATTTCTCAGCGTAATCGTTCATTTAATAATATATCAGAATTCTTGTACAGGGTGGGCCAAATTGGACACTTTTAAAGGGAAAGTCCTGTTTTTAAACTAGATAGGTGAAAACTGATGGCGGTGTCTGAGGCTCAATTTTTATGACAAACTTAATAGTGAGAACCGCATATCGATATCTGTCATCGTTTCTGAGTTACAGCATGTTTTTCGAAAAGTTACTGTAACTTTTTTCCTGTCAAAAATTCTTTGGTTCTATGAAAACATTCTCAAAGTACCTTTTTACGTAGAATTCAATGGTTTAAGTAATTCATTTTTTCAAATCATACATCAACAGTTATTGACGGAAAAATCATTTTTTTAAATGAGACACCATGTGTATTTCTGCATATTACGAAAGAACTTAAAATTACCGTTTCAAAAATGTAGCACACTTGACGTTTCACTAGAGTCATCTCTGAAATTCAGAGCTTTCAAGTTTATTCATGTAGACTTTGAAACGCATACAATGAACAAGTAGGCTTTGGACGAAGCGGCAATAAATCAGGAAGCAAGTGTTCACTAGTAGCTGTCAAATTTTGATATAAGTAGTAAAGGCGCTCTTTAATTTGTGGTTTTTATTCATTTTACAAACACAATTGCAATGAAGTATGATAATTATTAAATTATTATGAAAAATGGGATATGATAGTCTGTTTTATACTAACCGCGAAAAATGTAGATGCAGCAAACAATTTGTATTGCTAGAGGTATCCAGATAGAAGGCAACGTTTTAGAGACATTTTCGCAAGATTGCGACACAACCTAATTGATGGTGGTCAATTTGAAAAGATGAGGCCAAAATCATATGCATCAACTAGGGATAGGGAATTGAAAGAAATAGTCGTTTTAAGAGCTGTTGCTAATATTGCGAAAACGTCAATGCGAAATTTAAAAATTACAACAGGCCTACCAAGAACTAACGTTAGGCGAATTTTGAAAAAGTATAAATTCAAGCCATACAGGCCCAGCAGAGTTCATGAACTTAGACCAGGAGATTTTGAACGCCGCATGGATTTTTGCCACTGGTTTCTGGAAAATTGTAACCAAGTGCTTGATTTTTTATCAAATTGTATTTGGCCAGATGAAGCTTATGTCAGCAGTGCCGGTATTTTCAACCGCTATAAATCTCATTCTTGGGTACAACAGAAACCTCCTTCTATTGTGGACCAGAGAAGTCAAGGAGATTTGGATTCAGTGTATGAGCAGGTGTTTTTAGGGATAGAATTATCAGCCCCGTCATTTGTAATGGCACTATAACTTCTCAAAGGTATTTAGAAATTTTAAGGCAACGTATTGAACCCCTTGTTGACGAATTGCCTCTAATGGAGCTCAGGAAAATATATTTTCAGCAAGACCGGGTTTCGACTCACAACACTGCAATTGTCTGCAATTTTTTGGCTGCAAATTTAGGCAATAATTGGATAGCCAACCAAGGACCCAACCGTTGGCCGGCCAGGTAACCGGAACTAACGTCTATGGACTTTTACCTCTGGGGAAGGTTGAAAGATCTTATCTTCAAACTTTCGACATTTTTAACACTTAATATTTTGTTCTTTATTATTATTATTATTGTTTTATTTTTATTTATTAGTGTAAATATAGTATAAATTGTTATCACTTTTACTGAAACTATGAGTTTTAAGTACTGCTGTCAACAGCCTTCCTAACAATTGATAGCCACTAGTGAACACTTGCTTCTAGTTTTATCGCCGCTTCGTCCAAAGCCTACTTGTTCATAGTGTGCGTTTCGAAGTCTACATGAATAAACTTAAAAGCTCTGAATTTCAGAGATGACTCTACTAAAACATCAAGTGTGCTACATTTTTGAAATCGTAATTTTAAGTTCTATCGTAATATGCAGAAATATACAGGGTGTCTCATTTCTAAAAATGATTTTTCCTTCAATAACTGTTGATGTATGATTTGAAAAAATAAATTATTCAAACCATTGAATTCTACGTAAAAAAGTGCTTCGAGGATGTTTTCATAGAACCAAAGAATTTTTGACAGGAAAAAAGTTACAGCAACTTTTCGAAAATGAACATTTTCGAAAAAGATGCTGTAACTCAAAAACGATGATAGATATCGATATGCGGTTTTCACCATTAAGTTTGTCATAAAAATTGAGCCTCAGACACCTCAGTCATCAGTTTTTATCTATCTAGTTTGAAAACAGGACTTTCCCTTTAAAAGTGTCCAATTTGGCCCATCCTGTACCTGATAATTTCTAGGGATTACTACTCTCTATGTGTAAAATGTTGTAATCTGTATAGATTGTATCATTCTCATTTAATAAATGATTGAAATAGTTGGAATCTCTCATTGGTTTCAAAACAATCCAAATGTGTTCTGCCGATATGCATTTTGTCACAATCACCACACGACAATTGGCATAAACAGCCGATTTTGAGAATTAATCTGTGTTTGATTTATTGTTATATATATATATATATATATATATATATATATATATATATATATATATATATATATATATATATATTGGGAAGAAGTTCTTCATGAGGTGAATAATATTTATATTATAATGTGCAAATATTTTTTTTTTCACTAGGGTTTAAATATTGAATGTTTTGTTAAAGTTAACATCTTTAAACGCGGAAAATTAATTCCAGATTATATACAATATCCACGAATATTCAAATAGTGTGACTGTTGGATTATCTATACAAAAATTAATATTGAGTTGAAGGAAAGATTCCGAATGTTGACTGTACTATATTACGTTGAAATAGTAGAATGTTTATCTTAGACAATTTATGTGAATTCTTGTTATGCCTTTCAGGCATTGTATATATTAGTCAACAAGTGCCTAATGCGCACGTATAATAATCGATATATGAAAAATACCTAAGTTGCTTTAAATGTAGTCTTTAACACATCTCTTAGGTGTAAAGACGTTGCCCTCGAATTAGTTTTCCTGAACGAAATAATAATAGTATATTATTCAACGAGCACAAAATGATTGCTATTTTTCACGAGGGTGAAGTTTGCGACACTCACCTGCGGCTCGTGTCGCAATTCACCCGAGTGAAAAATTGTAATTTTGTGCGAGTAGAATACTATACTTTGTCCACGACTTCCTCGAAAAAATTAGTAATAATCTGCATTTTCAACAATAAAAATAGTTATCAAAAGCGTTGACATAACATTTTCTGTGTTCACTGAAAACTGCATACTCACGTAAACGTCAACTTTTTCACTTGACATCGATTCTATTCCTTTCTTTCACTCTGATGAAAACGAAATAGATAATTTTGCACTTATTCATTTATTTTAATATAAACAGAACAATTATTGAAAATGAACGAAGGCATTGAATTTATAGTTATCTTAGTTACATAAAACCTAAAAATCTAATAACAATACTATCCTAACAATGTGAATGATAGTCTCAAGTTTGGACATACGTTTTGAGTGTGACGTCATGCAGTGTATAATAAACCATTATTCACTAGTGATTAATAGGTATAATAATTGTACTTCAGGAAGCACACGTATGAATGATATATAGTACAGTCGTGGACAAAGATATATTATTTTAATTTAAAGTGTAATAATACCCAACTAGTACTTAACTTCCTTCAATAAACAGCCAAAGTTTATTTTCGCTCATAGTATTGTTACACTTGTATGTCATTATTATTTAGTACTTCTAGGAATTTCTTCAGGAATTTGTAGATATCGAAAATTATTGAGTTATCTCTACAAGCAAGTAGATACGGCTTCTTTTCTCTAGTTCACTTCTATTACTTCGACTCACGATCTTATCATTGTTTAACTCCTTGAGCTGATATCGAAAGCATAGAATCGAAGCTTTTTTTTTGAAATTTTGGCTTTAATAATCTTTGGCTGGAAATATAGTAATACTTGATATTGTATCGACGACAAAATATGGTCGAAATTATATGGAAATGTAAAGTTTTTTCGTGTAAAGCCTCCTTTTCAAGATGTATATGATGGAGCTTTTGGTAATTTAGTAATCTTCATCAAATCATAAATTCATATTTCATAACTTGATAGACGACGCTACTCGAATATAATATATGCTCAGAATCTTTATAAAGAACTGGGAAAAGACTGAATGAAATCATTTTCGTGAAAATGGACAATAATATACTTAATAAAGTATAAACTTTAAAATTAAAACACTTGGCTTATGTTTCACAATATAAAAATATTTAGATACTGTATTTAGCAGTAACTAAAAGTCGACATGTTTCGAGTTATAAACTCATTATCAAGACTGACTACAGGAGAGTATTGCACCGTAATTTATAAAACAGACAAAAGCAAAGATGATACCTGAAAATCAATTTGTTCGTTTACAAGGGGTAATTGACTATTATGGGAGGAACTTATTTCGAGAATTTCAAGAAGGTCTAAGCGTTTTCCTTTGTTATCTGAATGTAACATTTTGGTTTTGTTGAAATCCAGGAAGTGATTGAATTTTATACAATGTTCAGAGAAGCCAGTGGTATTTTTGTTTTGTAAAATTGACTTTCTATGTTCTTCAACACGAATATTTATATTCCTTCCTGTCTGTCCAATATAGAAAGCAGGACATTCGTTGCAAAATATTTTGTAAATACCACTGTTTTCTCCGATGTTAGATTTCTCTTTATTATTGACCAAGAATGACTTCAAGTTTCTTTTATTTGTACAAATTGTTTTAACATTATTTTTCGATAGTCTGTTACAAATTATGCTACTCAAATTGGGCACATAATTTATTGGGAAGTATTTTTTTTTTGTTCTTCATTAATAGTTTGCGTGGGGTATATTGAATGCAACAGATACTTTATTCGTTTTTTCCCAATGAGCTTGTCGATAAGACTTTCATTATAACCGTTATTGATGGCTAATAATTTAATTGTATTAACTTCAGTTTGAAAATTTTTTTCCGATAATGGAATCGTGAACAACCTATGTATGAACGAATGAAAAGCACCGAGTTTTATTTTAATGTGTTGGTTACTGTCGCTGTGAATTAAAGTATCTCTGAAGGTTGGTTTTCTATAAATGTTGAAAGTAAGAGAATTCAAATCTCTAATCTGAACGTCTAAGAAATTCAAGGTACTGTTTTCGTTTTCTACTTCTTTTGTAAATTGAATTGAGTTGTAGAAAGTATTTATATAGTTAAGGAAATTATCTAACTGCCTATCTGTACCGGTCCAAATACAAAAAATATCATCTACATAACGCCTTCATAATGAAACGCTAGTAATTAAATTATTATCAGCATTGAAAATTTTTTCTTCTAAGTTATTCATGAAAATTTCACTCAACAGAGGCGATAACGGTGATCCCATAGGCAATCCGTCCTCTTGTTTGTATATTATATTATTAAATTTGAAATAACTCTTTTTCAAACATAAGTTTAAGGCAGACATTGTTTCGTTGACTGCTTGAGTTGTTCCCAATAAATTATGTGCCCAATTTGAGTAGCAAAATTTGTAACAGACTATCGAAAAATAACGTTAAAACAATTTGTACAAATAAAAGAAACTTTAAGTCATTCTTGGTCAATAATAAAGAAAAATCTAACATCGGAGAAAACAGTGGTATTTACAAAATATTTTGCAACGAATGTCCTGCTTTCTATATTGGACATACAGGAAGGAATATAAATATTCGTGTTGAAGAACAAAAAAAGCGATAAAAAGTCAATTTTACAAAACAAAAATACCACTGGCTTCTCTGAACATTGTATAAAATTCAATCACTTCCTGGATTTCAACAAAATCAAATTGTTACATTCAGGTAACAAAGGAAAACGCTTAGACCTTCTTGAAATTCTCGAAATAAGTTCCGCCCATAATAGTCAATTACCCCTTGTAAACAAACAAATTGATTTTCAGGTATCACCTTTGCTTATGTCTGTTTTATAAATTACGGTGCAATACTCTCCTGTAGTCAGTCTTGATAATGAGTTCATAACTCGAAACATGTCGACTTTTAGTTACTGCTCAATACAGTATCTAAATATTTTTATATTGTGAAACATAAGCCAAGTGTTTTTATTTTAAAGTTTATACTTTATTCTTTATGATGTTTCACCAAGTGATGTGCGAGAATTCAATCTCAGTTAATAATATACTTATATAGAGTATTAATAATTGATGATGCGAAAATAGAAAAACTGTTCTTTGGGAAATAATCAATCATGAAGAGTGGAAATGAGTAGGTACTTGAAATATTTTTCAATAAGAGCCCGTCGAGAAGCCCGTACATGTCGTACTAGTAAATTAACATCTATTTTTCTGTAATTATAGCTATTATTGCTGTACAATTTCATCAACAAAATTTGGGTCAATAAAAAGGTATTGTATTCATGATTCAATCAGTTGAATTTCAATCATTGCATTGACGAAATTCAGTGAATTTGCTCTTTTATTCACTGCTGAGAAAACATAGGTACTCAAAATGCAATAGGTAATTTTTCAATTATTATCAATGAGTTTAGAAAGTAAGCTTCTTTGAGTTTTCTAATATTAATACTATTGATTTTTTTAGTGTTTTTAGATCTTGAATTTTTTACAGAAGTATGTACCTATTCGGATAAATACTTTCCTGTTTCAACTTATTTTTAATAAGACAAACTTTCAAGTCTGAATAAAAGTTT
This sequence comes from Cynegetis impunctata, assembly GCA_030704885.1. NCBI lineage: Eukaryota > Metazoa > Arthropoda > Insecta > Coleoptera > Coccinellidae > Cynegetis > Cynegetis impunctata. The sequence continues at coordinate 487,202 of JARQZK010003655.1, forward strand.
CACATCTAAAACAAAGATGCAAAAGGGCCGCTAAAAAAGCGGTTCAGTGAAAGGTAAAACCGAAAATTGGAATTCGGTACAAGGTCGAAGACAAGAAACCTGAAAAACTGCCTTTTCCCCTACCACAATGAAATATTTTGCTTAATATATAATACAAATATTCATTTATTTCTGAATAATATAAATGGAATAAATTTTTATTTTTGTATGTTATCATAAGGTTCTTATGACTTCATATTGAAAAAATAGATTACTCATGAAAATATTAGAACTTAAACGACAGGCTAAATAATTAATAATAGCAAAAAAATTTTGTATAAAACCAGAAGGTCGTATGTCATAGCTCGGAGGTCAGCCCTAAATAATTCAATATAGGTTGTGGGGAATCGTCATGGAGGAAATACGCATCTGAATAAAACACAATACCATTGTCGGCAAATTGTGACAATTAAAAACAATGGCTAAATAGAGCATTTATCTCACTTACTTCCTGTGGTCTGTCCTAATTTATCGCATATAATCCAAAACAGGCGTGGCTAGTTGAATTCCTAAACCCACAGTTTTTGAAATTCACTATTTATTTTATCACATCACGAGTGCGCATACTTTAGCCTCTTTCGCTTATTTTACCAGTTGCGAACTAAGCAATTTGAAAAGCGATATCTTTTGATTTGATAGCAAGCAACAAGTGTCTGCGCTGTGTTGGCGTAATTTGTGGTGAGGCATAGCAAACTGGCCCGTATGAATCGCTGTTGTTCGAAAGAAGAAAGAATGATATTAATACAGATGCTATTACCAATTTTAACTTTACTTATATGGAAGTATACGTGGGCAGCCATTTGTTTCATTAGTTAATATTCGTCATAAGTAAGTTTATAGTTGGCAATTTGTAGAATATGCCTTTTATGGGCATGGTTGAAAATGTGGATGTATTCTCTTGAATTTAAATTTTCATTTTAATGTAAATGCTCGTATTTCCGCTACGGGATATTTTAATTATTGCAAATATCTGACATTTTTGCTTTCAGAAGAATTCATCCCGATAATTTGTTCTAGTGAACGACAGTGTAAATAGGAAGAAACTGAAAATTATGTGATATTTTGCGTACATTTCAAAATGGTGATGTGGATGATGTATTTTAAATTCACACACACACAATATATATATATATATATATATATATATATATATATATATATATATATATATATATATATATATATATATATAAATATATATATATATATATATATATATATATATATATATATATATGTGTGTATATGTAAAATTCACCTTTTTGGTAGGTATGATGGTATGTGAATAGGTTGTAAAGTATATTTCATACCGCTAGGTGATTAGCGTGTCCATATCTAGAAAAAATTTGTGCATATTTTTTTGACAAACATTCATTTCTTATTTTCAAAATTTGGCATCAAAATATGATAAATGGATAGATGTATAGGTGGATGAAGGGATAGCTATATAGATAGATAGTTAGATAGAAATATTTTATATAACAGAACAACTTTTGCCGGGTTAGCTAGTATATATATATATATATATATATATATATATATATATATATATATATATATATAGAGATATATATATATAAATGAATTTAAAATACATCATCAACATCACCATTTTGAAATATGCGCAAAATATCACATAATTTTCAGTTTTTTCCTAGAGAATGCGTCCACATTTTCAACCATTTCCATAAAAGGCATATTCTACAAATTGCCAACTATAAACTTACTTATGAAGAATATTAACTAATGAAACAATCAAATGGCAGCCCACGTATACTTCCATATTAGTAAAGTTAAAATTTATTGGTAATAGCATCTCTGTTAATGTTAATATTATTCTTTCTTCTTTCGACTGAACTACACACTACATTACGCTTCTACTATCTATATTACATGTAGGTTCAATATTAGTGATATTTTATTTTTTCTTTGTGTAATAAAAGGTAATTGAACATATATTTTTCATTATCAATTTGTTTCACTAATTTTCATAATGTATAGTTTATGAATTTTATTTTTAGTATTTTTTTTATTAGTTGTTTGACGTTATTATTTCTTATGAGTAATGTAAGGACATCTTGTAGTGTTTGGTGTCTCTAGGTTAGTTAGGTAGGTATGTTTTTACTTGCTTCAATATTACACTTTTCTTTTATGAAAAATTATGGTAAATCTAGAAGCTTAAAGTTCTTTGTTAAAATGTTCTATGTTTTGCAATTTCAAAAGCCATTATTTTTCAAAATAGAAAAGTGCTTAACGCCAACACACAGATAGAAACATTACAAGATGTCCACACGTTACCCATACAAAATAACTACCTCATACAAACACATTAGAAAAATTATATAAACAAATTGATGAAAAAAATATACCTTATATTTCACTATTTACTAATAAAATATCACTTATTTTGAACCCACTAAACATCAAAGTACCTCACACAATATAATATCATATTGAACAAATCTATTTCAAATTTAAAAAAATAAGGAATGCAATTCAGGGACCTTACGTATGTTTCGCACTCTGTTCTTCTTGTTTTTAGATATATTTTTTTTTATACTTCTTTCACTATGAACATATGATTCACATGGTTTCTCTGTTATGTATGTAAATAGTAAATAGGTTTACTATTTACATACCAATCACATGTAAGTACATTGGAATGTAAAGAGTGAATACTTTTTTTTATTTCAAATAACCACATTAACCCTTTGAATTATTAGCGGTGCAGTTGATACATTATATTCATAATTTCCTGATTGAATCTAAGTTGTGCAAACTTGCAACCAACAGTGAATAATTGTATGAAGTTATACCTACTATTGTATTAAGTTAATTTTTTACACAAACTTGCTGCAGTTTCAATTTCTAGAATCCTCATTGCAAAAAAGCAAAAATGGGACCATTTAAAACAAAAACAAATATATAAATTGTTTTTGTTATATTGATATATTGAATTTTATAGTTATGCTTGCAAAACTTCATAAAGATCACCAAAAAATTCTCAAGTTCGAAGTGTTTAGAAAGCAGTGAAAGAGCATGCCAAGTTACTCCTATTTCAAAATACTCCTATTCAAAATATTATCTTTCACAGCATGCCGATAACCATCACTTGTTGTATTTCAAGAAATCCTCCCTCCGTGGCGGAGAAGTTATAGATAGCGCTATGCCGTCTTCGTTGACGGAGTTGGTGGGTTCGATTCCCACCGTATTCCTGGGTGTTTGTGTGCGTTCTGAATTTTCAGTGGTTTCCCTCATTTAGTAATTTGATGGCTAATGTCCATAGATGACGAAGCCAAATTGTACGGGGGTCGGGCGGTGTGAGAGGGCACACGTCCCACCTCTATAAAAAAAAAAAAAAAAAAAAATCCTCCTACAATTTGTTGATCTTTACGTGTCGACTTCTACTAGTCATCTACTACCGCAAGAACTTGCTTCTAAATTGAAAAAATTTCATGTATTCAGAGTACATCCTCCAAAAATTATGATAAATCTTATATTGGACAAACTTCTCAATATTTAGTGGAAAGATTGAAAGCATACAAATACACAACTTTGGTTGCACCAAAATATTTTTCATGATTATCATAATGTATGTTATGACTTGAAGGAAATACCAATGTTTAAATTATGTGTGTTTCGATTAGTAAATTGAAGATCTATGAGATCATTCTAGTTCCATAATTTCAAGAAAATAAGATTTTCTTCTGCTTGAAGAGCTAGAAATCTTTTTCGAAGTAGAGAGCAAGACTTCAGTAAATCGTATTTAATGAAAATTTGTTTTCGGTCACAAATGGAAGAGGAAAGGTTTCAACGTGTTGTGTATTGAACACGAGAACAGAAACTTCAATTCAGAAAAAAATAATAGAATGATTCTTTAACAATCCTCGTTGTAAAAAAAAATGATTTTGTAATTAACTTTTCATTCAGACATTTCTTCCAGTTGAACAGTTTCAAAGGTTGTTGGTCGGGATGATTATTAAAAAAAACAATGATTTGCCGACGTTTCGTTCATTTTTATAAACTTCCTCAGGGCTCTGAAATGAACATAAAAATGGCAATACTATATAAAATATAGTAATTTAAAAACACAATTGAATCGGTGATTGTTGAAAGGGTACTAAGTCCAAAAATGAAAGTTTTGAGTAAATTGAAAAAATATGTTTAAAAGTTATTTATTTCATTTCATCGATACATGCAGTCAGCGTAATAAAAGTAAATGGGTGAGGAATCATTTATCTACAGAGAAATTATTATTATTTCCAATTTTTGTATTTTTTATTATTTTTTTAAAGGAAGGACTTAGTTCCATTCAACAATCAGTAAAACAAAATTAAGTAGTTATGATTAAACTAATATACTTTATTGGAGAAATAACACATAGAAATGAACAATAATTCTTACAAACATACCAAATGTTAAACAAGTATCTACTTATGATGCAAAAACACGATAAATTATTCATCTTCAACCTCCTGTTCAGAGTTGAATGGAACTAAGTCCGCGACTTAGTACCTTTCAACTTTCAGTACGTACGTATTATTAGTGCTTCCTAGAATGGGACTCAATTGCTTTCAACACCAAACGGTCGGGGATATAATTTGGTATAGAAATCCATATCAAATACAATTTCAATGAAAAATGGCGTTAGTACCCTTTCAACAATCACCGATTCAATTGGAAAATTTATATAACTACGGACAGTGTACATTGACTTATGACTTTACAAACATTCATGGACAGTGAGAGAAAAAAAAAACACAATAAATGATCAAGATATAAACAGATAGTTAGTACATTAACTTACATCATTAGTTGGCTTTTTCCGTCAGAATATAACGTGAACTTATCATGAATGAAAAAGAGAACATAGCAACAAACAATACTTTCGATGATCGGCGATGGTTTTTTTAATAATCATCCCGACCAACAACCTTTGAAACTGTTCATCTATATATACTACATTGGTCGTTATCTCCACATCTATATTTCTTCCAGTATTTTAATTCTATTACAGTACCAAGTTCATTCGTAATTTTCGGTGCAGAAGTGTAATTAACTTGAAGATAGAAATTACAATTATTGATTTATTTTTCTTACTATTTAGCAATGGAGGTAGCAAGTAATACTAGAGTACAAAGACATTGTGAAAGAACATTTTCATCAAATTAGAATTAGAAAATGTTTTCTACAAACAAATTGCCTAGAATGAGAAATGTATTTAGCTACCACTGAAGTTGAAACCATAGTCTGGGTAACAGACTCTGAATAAACAAAGGTTTTTACAGTAGACTTACCCTGTATAAACTCCTTCGTTGATATCAAACATATCTAAAAGTTTGTAAATAATTGTTGAGTAATTAATTTTATCCATATAATTGATTATAAATATGAGTTTGGGAAAGGTTATAGATTGTTTATGATCTACAGTTATAGAGTAGTGAACATACAAAAACGTTGAACCGGATTTTTTAAGTTAAATGTGTAATTAAACTTTACCTACTTCCATTTTTCAGAAATTTGGGGTTGACATATACCGTTATTTCTTACTGTAAGTATCGCTTTTAGATTATATTGAAGGAAAATAAAGTGACATATTCAAAAAATTCTTGAAGTGCATCGTGGTTGGAGAATAAATTTGAAACCAACGAAGAAACGCACCTCAAATTCGCGTACATAGTACATCGCGTATACTGATAGCGAAACAGATCGAGATGCAATTTGAACGGAATGGCTACCGGTTGAGATAAAGAGTTCAATCCAAAAAAGGATCTTAAATCAACATAAACTCAATGTATATGTACCAAACTTCAACCCTCAACCAGACATGAAAAGTTTTTCGAAAATCGTGGTCTAGGAGGTCTAAAACGTATGGGAAAAATACTCCCGCACCTGAATGCTTTCCTTCAATATACTGCTATTGCAGTATATCGATACATACTATTGTATGTATTTTATAGGATAAAATATGACGAAAAACTGCATATTTTATTCTAAACAACTATAGTAATGTCAGTTAAATTATAAATTTGAATTCGATAATAGAGACGTGTGAATAAGAGTGTGATGTTAAAAATGTAAATTATTGCCTAAATTCAGTCTGTTTCATTACGGTCATTTAAATATTTCCACTAATTTAACGAATTACAACAAAATCGGAGAAATTGTCTATTTCATTCAGGAGACGTTATAAATCGATTGTAATAACTGAAGTAGCAATCACTTACGTTATATTACATGAATAATTGAAAAACTTGAATGGTGTACTCGGACATGGCCGCTTGCGTGCTTTCAAAGTGGGATGGTTATTTATCAGATTGATTATATGTTTATATCATTCTTATGGCAACATTACGGAATATCATCCGTAAAATATCGATTTTTATGTTGAATTTTTTATTATTTGTATCGTGTTTCAACTAAAAGTTAAATGACAACTCACCGGTCGATATATATATATATATATATATATATATATATATATATATATATATATATATATATATATATATATATATATATATATATAATAAAAACATCTAGAGTATAAAACAATATCGTCAAAAAATTGTATTAATAATTTTTTGACGATATTGTTTTATACTCTAGATGTTTTTATTTTTATGTTTATTTTATTGTCTATACTAAGGTAAGCTGTTAAACGTGGAATATTTGTGTAGTCAAGGTGGTCTATTATGATTTTTATATTTATATTTTAGATACTGAGGAAGGGAGTACTACTCCTGAAACGTCTATTAAACGAATTAATCTAGTAATTTGAAGTATTTTTACGAACCTGGAACAACCAAAAATCATACCAAATCTCTATAATATAAATGACCAGGTAATAAGGTGAAGTGAGAAAATTTTTAATATATATATATATATATATATATATATATATATATATATATATATATATATATATATATATATATATATATATATATATATAGTGGCGCACCCAGGGAGGGAGCCATGGGGCTGCAGCCCCCCCCGCGAGATTTAAAAGAGGAATTCAAAAGAATTGAGATTACTAAGATAATAATTGTAAAATGAGCTCATCTGCTACTATGTAATGAGCCCACTGGTCACTATCAGTCAACCATAAGATCTATTGTGATTTACCGGATACGGAATGTGAGTTTTTTATTTAAATTTAAGGAGGTAAATTTTGATTCAGCCCCCCCCCCGAAACTCAATCCTGGGTGCGCCCTTGTATATATATATATATATCGACCGGTGAGTTGTCATTTAACTTTTAGTTGAAACACGATACGAATAATAAAAAATTCAACATAAAAATAGATATATATATATATATATATATATATATATATATATATATATATATATATATATATATATATATATATATATATATATATATATATATATATATATATATATATATATATATATATATATATATATATATATATATATATCTATATATATATATATATATATATATTTATATATATATATATATATATATATATTCATATATACATATATATATATATATATATATATATATATATAATATATATATATATATTTATGTATATATCTATATACATATATATATATATATATATATATATATATATATATATATATATACAGACAGACCTAGAACTTCTCAATTATATTTAATCATTAAAGTCAAATAGTGTCCCAGGTTTGGATGGAATATCCATTAAGTTCCACCCTATCACACATCATAAATTTAACTAATATTGAAGTTTCGCTTATCCACTTGGTGAAACATGATTAAATACTGATATTTAAAATAAAACACTTGACTTAACGTTTCACAAATATATTGAAAAATAAAAATTACTTAAATTAGTAAACTAGTTTCGGGTTATGATCCCTTTATCAAGACTGAATAGAAAAATACTCATCAAGCTCTTTTATAATATCGAATCTAATAGAGGGGAAACTTGGAATTCAACTTGTTCATTTCCTATGGGGTATTTCTTTTAATGGCAGTTTCCAATTTCTAGGATTTCCGATAGACGTTTGCCTTTGTTACGTGGATTTATACATATGGATTTCTCGAAGTCGGTGAAATGGTTGAATTTTATGCAATGGCCGAAGAAATCAGTATCATGAATTTAATTTTTAAAACTGCTATTTTACCTCTTCTTCTTCTTCAACTAATTGTTGCCTACTGCAGGATATAAGCCTCTTCTAATCTCCTCCATGCGTTTCTGTCTTGAGGTGTTTGCTGCCAATGGGTGCCCGCTGTTTTCTTCACTTCATCTGGCAATCTTTTTGGAGGTCTACCTATGCTTCTCCTTGTTTATCTGGATCTCCACTGAATTAACTTTTTCATGCATATACTGTCGTTTGGTCTAGCCACATGACCATCCTATTGCCACTTAAGGTGTGCGGCACGCTCTATGATATCGGTGACTTTGGTTCTTTGTCGAATGGTCCCATTTCGTACTGTGTCTCTCAGACTTATCCCAAGCATTCTTTGTCATATTGCTCATTGCGTAGTTCTAAGTCTTTTTTTGCTTCTTTCTGTTAATGTGGCGGTTTCTAGACCGTAAGTTGAGACTGGCAGTATGCAAGTTTCATATATATTCCGTTTCAAGCTTATGGGCATATTGGAATCTTTGAATATATATATATATATATATATATATATATATATATATATATATATATATATATATATATATATATATATATATTGGAGCTTTTCAAAAGCCAAACGCTGTCAAAGCTACTCTTCTGTCTATCTCCGCCGTTTGATTTTCCTTTCCAAGCTTTACTGCATGTCCAAGGTATATGTACGGATCTACGTTTTCTATTTTTTGGCCTTGAATTTCCAAATGTTCCCCTGTTGGACTCAAAATTTTACCTGACCACTTTGAAATTTCTGTTATGACTCCAATTCATAAATCCGGGCCTGTTAATAGAATACAAAATTTCAGACCAATTATCCTTATCAATGGCTTGGCGAAAATATTTGAAGAGTAATGAAAGGCAGAATTGTTAACTTCTACAGAAGGAACGATTTTCTCTCTGGTAACAATTAGGAATGTACTGAGATAATCAGTACCGCTAATGACATACAACATCTTACATCAGGAATTATAAAAAATATGGATGACACAATAGGAACAATAGTGATCTTTATGGACCTCGCTAGGGCGTTCGATATTGTGCCACATAATCCACTTTTAAATGTTCTTGAACATGCTGGGGTTAGAGGCAATGCGCTGAACGTTTTCAGGAGCTATCTCTTGGGTCGACACCAGCACACCAAGACAAACACTGATATTGGGACGAATTTTGTTTATAAAATACATGAACTCATTTCGGAGTCTGAATCTTCAGGGTGTAGTTGTCTCATATGCGGATGATACGAACTTAATATTCAAGGGTAAAACTTGGCATGAAACCAAAGAAGAAGTTATAATGGAGTTCAAACTTGTTAAAAATTGATTAAAAAGTTTAAAACTTTCTTTAAACTTTCTAAAAACTAATTACATTGCTTTTTCCCCAGTAAATGAAATCAGAACAGACTTTGACACAATTTGTATAAATGAAAATGATTTTATTAATTTTTGTAAAAAAACGAAATACCTGGGAATAGAATCGATCAACACCTAAAATTGACATATCACATCAACTATGTAGTAACCAAAATCAGAAAGCTTCATTACGGTACCGTATTACAGCATGGGGAAGTACTTACAAAACTACCTTGACAACTGTTTTCACATTAAGAAATAATAATAAATTAAACCCTACTGAATTATATTATACAACGAAAAACTCTTAGATACATGGCAACTTTACATATTGTCTGCCTACATTTTGATGTACAGGAGCGATAGAACGGGGATTCTTATTGATCACTTGCATAATACACGTACCTAGTAAGGCCAATAAAAATAAAACTATACCAAGGAGTCAAAAAATTTTAACCCCCAGATCTCTTCATAGCTTTGCATTAACGTTCTACATCGTGTTACGCCTCACAATAAGGAACATGTCTAATGTAAAAAACATCAGCATAAGTTGCAAATAATTAATTTTTAATAACCCAAGGCATTTTAAAGTCATGTTTTAGCTCCTTTTAGTGGTAGGTCTCACCAATGGCGTAGTAAGAAATATTTTCTGAGGGGTTTTAGATTAAAAGAAAATAAGAAAAAGATAATATAAATGTTCAATTTTGTTGAATATTTTCTTCATACAAAAGGAGTTTCGGGGGAGGGGGGTTTATACCTGTACATAATATAATATATATTATATTATTATTCTATTTATTAATAACCAATTCTATCTTACAATATAAAATTCTCGAGAGTAGGTATTTCTATACTTGAAAAATGAAATAATTTTTTAACTAGTTGTCAATTCACACATTGAATTTATCCGTCTCTCAAACTATACATATCGCCCTCCTCATTGAGAGTATTAGCTTACATTGAACTTTATCAATTTTAGGTCTAGTTTCCATCCGCCTAGCATCTCTTGAGACTCAAGAGATGCTAGGCGGATGGAAACTAGAAATAGTACAGAGCAGAGGTTTTTATTTGTTGTACTATTTTCATCTCCAAATTTTCAATCCAATGCTTTGCTACGCCGTTCTGATGAGGACCAAAGAGTCCGAAACACGTGTCAACGGCTGCTTCCATATAAACGTTCTATACCGATAATTCTGCTCTACTTTTTTAATATTTTCCTGCGACTAATTTCTTTGTTGTTAGATAAATAGTACCCTATTATTTTTATTTTCGAACATTACGTAGGTAAAGGTTTCTGTGGTTTCCCTTGCCATCTAATGATAACAATTTTGAATGTTGATATTAGACTGAATAGCACGTAATAAATAACAAAGAACAACCACATTCAGAAAAAAAATTTTAGCGAGACAAAGCAGTCTTGGTCTATTCAAATTTTTTCAAATCAATAGATGTCAAGGAGATTTCAATTTATTCAAAAGTTTTGAAAAACTACGAATGTCGTAGTGAAACGTCAACTTTTTAATAAAATCGAGTTTTTTTAAGATTCAACCAGCCTATTATTGCTAATAATTATCAAGAGATTATATATATATATATATATATATATATATATATATATATATATATATATATACAGGGTGTCCTAATTGCCATGGGCCACTATTGGTATCTCTGTAATTATAAGAACTACAAGGTTGGAGAAATTAGACAAAATGTGCAGTTTCTGGAGGACATTGAAAATCTAGTTTCATATTTGAAAAAAAAATTCTATCTGGAGCTATGGAGGTTTTTCGAAAAATTGCTCAAAACTATTTGATAGAATATCTCAAAAAGTATAATTTTTACAAAAAAATAGTTAAGGAAAAAATTTATTCATTTTAGACGTTCTTCAATTTGGTTTTTTTTAAGGAAATTTGGTTAGTCTAGTTTTCGAGATATTACCATCAACTTACTTTTTTTGAATACGGACCTGTATTTTTGATTCTATTTCTTAGAAAACCCGTTTTTTCTGATTTTAAAAATGTATCACATGTTCATATTTGTTTGCGTTTTAGTGATAAAAAGACAAAATTCAACTTGTATTATGTTTTAAAAAAATGAGAACATCAGAGGTGGCTTAGAATACCAATAAAAAAATTGCTTATTTCAATAACATAAACATAAACAGACTGTTGCAGCGTGTAACGGCAGAAGCTGTTCATTAAGTTTTTAAACATTCAAACTTTTTAGCATTTAATTAAATTCAAGTTATGTAATAAACCTTAAAACTTCCTTATTTTTTAAAATTACCTTTTCCAAAATTCAAAGTGGACGATACGAACCGAATGCATTTATTTCATCTTCCCCATTCTCTGCCGTTACAATTGTTCCTCGTTCTGGAGGATTATTACTGATATGATCCATATTGTAGCTCTAGCCTTGTAAAAATTATTCGATTCGCTTTTCGGGCTACAAATTTTGATACATTTGAAAGGCTCTTTCAGCACCTCGGAATGCATTTGAATAACACAGAAATAAATCTAATTTTTCCCATTGGAAAACGATACCATGCTGGTTTAAACTAACTCTGACAAGACACATGTATTACGGACAGGCGCGGATCCAGGCCCGACTTTTGGGAGGGGAACTTTTATATATTCAAAATCAAAACAATTAGGTGGAGCTCGGGCCATTGGGGGGGGGGGTTCCCCCCGGTCCCCCTCTGGATCCGCGCCTGATTACGGATCATAGGCTTTTATGAGCTATTGTTTCTCTTTGCTCTATGATTAAACCTATGATAAAATGAAAAAGTGTCAAAAAAGTTAAACACCAGTTTTTCACCATTTAAATACAATCGAAAATGGACATGTGATACATCGTTGAAATAAGAAAAAAAATTTATTTTGAAATTTGGAATGAAAAATGCAGGTCCGTATTAAGAAACGAAGTTGAATGTGATATCTCGAAAACTAGAAAAAAACCAAATTTTCTTAAAAAAATACCAGCTCGAAGAACGTCTAAAATGCAAAAAAAAATTTTTCTCTGCAAATTTTTTGTAAAAATTATACTTTTCAAGATATTCGATCAAATTGTTTCGAGCAATTTTTCGAAAAACCTCCGTAGCCCAAGATAGAATTTTTTTTTTAAATCTGAAACCTGATTGTCAATTTCCTCCAAAAACTGCACATTTTATCTAATTTGACCAACCTTGTAGTTATTATAGTTACCGAGATAGCAATAGTGGCCCATGGCAATTAGGACAACCTATATATATATATATATATATATATATATATATATATATATATATATATATATATATATATATATATATATAACGAGTTTTTTACAGCTTTAAGCCGTGTCTCGTATCCCAGAGCGCCACGCCTGGCGATCAACCCAGTCTCCTTGAAAAAGGTTACGTGAGGACATAGCATCCTGCACCTTCACTCTCCATGTTGTTCTGGGTCTTCCTCGTCTTCTTCTTTTGTTTGGAGTCCACTCCAAAAGTCTCTTCGGCCACCTTTCCTCCCCCATTCTTTCCAAGTGACCGTACCACAATAAACGTTTGTGTTCTATTGTGTCGATGATTGTTGATTTTACTTCCATTCTTTCCCTTATCTCTTCATTTCTAATGTGTTCTAACCTTGATACTCCGCTACTACGCCTCCAGAAATCCATTTCTAACGCTTTCAACCTGTTTTTTGTCTAATGACGAGCACCCATGTCTCCGAACCATAAGTATTATAGACGCTTTCAAATATTATTTTATATTTGGTTCGTTTTGTAGGTACCTTTGCGGATGTTTTCGTTCCATAATACGGAGTTAAGCTGACCAATAACTCGTTTGCTTTGCGAAATCTTGTCCCCAATGTCCAGCTCACTCGTTCCGGCGTTCGGTTGAGAGTTGAATTTTTCACAGCTCTCAATTTGGAAATCACTCTCTAGCTGTAATGTTGTACCGGGTTGTCCGATGGTGAGGTGTTCTGTTTTCTTGAAGTTCATCTCCAAGCCCCACTTGGTGTATTCTTCATGGAGTTTTCTTACCATATAGCTCTCGTCCTGTTCATCACCCGCTATAATGACCTGATCATCGGCAAACATGAGGGTATAGAGCGTATTTTCACCAATGGAAATTCCCATTCTTAAAACATCTCCTTCCAAATTCTCAAAGCTTCACTGACATAGATTTTAAATAATATCAGCGCCATACAGCGTCTTAAACCTTTTGAGACTCGAAAATTTTGAGATATCTTAGACCCGAGTTTTATCGAGCTCGTTGCTCCTAGGTAGAGACTTTTCACAGCCCGAATGTAGATTTTGCTTATTTCTCCTTTTTCCATGCAATTCCATAATTTACCTAATGGAACGCTATCATAACCTTTATGTAAATCGATAAAGGTAAGGTGTATTGTTTCATTTACTGCATTTAGCTTCTCTATCAATTGCAGTAGTACGAAATCCACTTTGTTCTTCCCACTCATGCATTTCGTTTTCTATACGACTCTTAATAATTCTCCCAAACAGTCTACTAGTTGAACTTAAGACGCTTATACCACGGTAATTTGCGCAATCCCTTCGATCACCCTTCTTATATAAAGAGGATATGTAAACCTCTTTCCACTCACCTGGCACACGCTCTCCTCTGAGATAAGACAAACTTTCAACCCTATTGCTACAAAATTGCGCCCTTTATCGCGTGAACAAGATTTATTTCCTTCTCCGGGAAGTTAACCCCCCAACCAATTCACATCGAAATGAATACTATACAAGATATCATACGAAACTACCTACCTACAAAGTTTCAACCCTATGGTCCCAAAATTGCTCCTTCTATCGTGTAAACTAGATTTATTTCCTCCCTTCGGGGGTCAACCCCCAACAAATTCTCACTAAAACCAATTCCAACGAATATATCATTAGGAACTACCTACTCACAAACTTTCAATCCTATTGCTCCAAAATTAGGCCTTTATCATGTAAACAAGATTTATTTCTTCCCCCAGGGGGTCAGCCCCCCAACCAATTCGAACCGAAACCAAACACCATCCAGGATATCTTTCGAAAATGCCTACTTACAAACATTCAACCCTATTACTCCAAAATTGATACCTTTATCGTGTAAATAAGATTTATTTCTTTCCCCAGGGGGTCAACCCCCTAACCAATTCGAACCAAAACCAAATCCTATCCAAGATATCATACAAAACTACCTAGATACAAACTTTCAACCCTATTGCTACAAAATTGCGCCTTCTGTCGTGGAAACAAGATTTATTTTCTCCCAAAGGGGGTCAACCCCCCAACCAATTCGATCCAAAATCAATTTCATCCAAGATATTATACGAAACTCATATATTCACAAACATTCAACCCTATTGGCGAACGTAGATAAGCGATACGCCCCCTAACGATGTCGAATATTAGTAACGTATGGGCCATAAATTGCTTTGTTTAAATCTGTTTACGTGTATTTTATATGAGAAGTTGACGAGTTTTATTTTGTTTGGGATTGTTTACAAACGTTCAAAAGAGATGAATCACTATTGTTGTGTATCCTATTGTACATCTTGGGCAAAAAAAAACCGAATATAGCTTACATACCTTTCCGAAAGCTGGACAATTTGAAGTTGTATTCCAAACAAAGTTGGGAAACAAGGAAATGATGGACAGAAGAATGGTGTGGATTCATAACTTGAAGATTGAAAAAAAAGTGTCTGAACATAAGAGAGTTGTATTTTACAGTTTACTGAGAATAATTATTTTCCCTGCATTAAGTTTATGGATTTTTCCATATAGAACTATTCCAACGAAAAATCTTCCACTTTTATCGGAATCTGAACCTGGGTCATCATCCCTGAAATATTCAATTATATAACCAGGAAAACAGAGATTCTATAAAAAAAAAGACTCTCAGAAGTCCTTCGTACTTTTAGGAAAGGTGTTATACGATACGTCAGGAAAATTCAAAAAATATAATAACTCATTACGTTCAAACCATTCAAGGAGAGTATTCATATTAATTCTTCTTTTATTTCATGTTGTTTCTTGCAGTTTTGCTGGTAAGTACTTAGTTTTGTCCATTATACTCAAAACCTCTTCAGTTGGTAATGAAAGTAGACATGTCAGAGATGTTTTCTTGAAACTTCTTGAAATTTAAAAAGTTTTTTTACTTTTTAAATAAATAGGTATTCTATCATACAGCCTTTTGCCTACATAGTTACTCTAACCAATTAATTTATTCGTCCTCTCCTTCATTCTATTATTGATTTTGATGTTCAATGATAAAAACTCAGTGTACTCGTAAATTTCAATTTGATGTAGTTAGGTTATCTACTGTTGAACAGAGATAATATTGTTCCCAATCGAAACACAATGAACCACTGGAAAATACGAAGTCCGAAAAAACACAAATTACGAAGCTAAACGTTCGAAAACTCAAAATGCAATGAACGTAAATAGTACCGATATTAGCCGTTCCGGCGCTACGATCTTAATTTCAGACGCCAATTGCTTCAAAATTGCGCCCTTTATCGTGTAAACAACGCTAAAATAAATAAGCTTATACATACATATGAACACATATATATGTAATATATATATATATATATATATATATATATATATATATATATATATATATATATATATATATATATATATATATATATATATATATATATATATATTAGAGATGGCTAACGCGAACTGGAACTGATCCTTTGGAACAGGTCCTAGAGGTTGGACTAGTGGAACTGGTCCGGAACAATATTTGGAACAGGTACGCGTACCAGTCCAATTTTCAATTTCAGTGTTTGGATTATGATTTTACCGTTTATGTTCTAGTCCGACCAGTTCAGCAATAAAATTTTTATTTTTGTGAACTTTTGTACTGAACTGAAACGAATGGATCTAATTGACTAGTTGTATCTAAAAGAAAAGACAAGCCTATTTCTGTAATTCCCACTCGCTACTCGTTGTACTTACGCTTTGACAGACTGGACTGGACTCGATCGATAGTGATCGGTTCCCGTTCCCAAAAACAGTTCATCGAGTACATCACGGCGCGCTCTCTTATGGACTATGGACCTGAACTAGGAACTGGAACTGATCTCTGGACTAGGTATTACGCTGGACTGGACTAGTTTGGAACTGATCCACGAAAATCATCGGATCAGCCATCTCTAATATATATATATATATATATATATATATATATATATATATATATATATATATATATATATATATATATATATATATATATATAATGAAGTGATCTAGGACATTTATTTGAAACTAATCAAACAAACCTCCTAGCGGAGCTGGTTATACGAGTTCACGAAACATCCAAATGCCTCCATATACCTTGGATGGTGTATGTTAGAAACATTAAGTTGTTTATCACAATCAATGGAAATGATAGACAGTCTGTTTCGCCCTTATTTGGGGCTCATCAGTATCATCCATCCATCGAAAGTGATAACCAACCAAATATTTCTAACGGCGTTATATTTTCCTTCCAGTGACTATATGGCATATAAATATGACACAGCGCCACCAGTCGGAAACAAATGAACCACATCTTACAGATAGAAGAAAACATTTCGGCAACGAGAACTCGTACGTCCTGACACCCGAAGGTGGTTACTATATTCGCTGAGCAAGAGTAAAGTTGATACATCAATTCGATGTAATTCAACATTCACACGCCGCAAGTAACAAGCGCTCCAATTTTATACCTTTTACAGGTAGCAAATGAATAGAAAACAGAATTCTTCGTGTTATCGATACACGTTCGTGGCAATAAAATGAAGTGAACTAGGACATTTATTTGAAACTAATCAAACAAACCTCCTAGCGGAGCTGGTTATACGAGTTCACGAAACATCGAAATGCCTCCATATACCTTGGATGGTGTATGTTAGAAACATTAAGTTGTTTATTACAATCAATGGAAATGATAGACAGTCTGTTTCGCCCTTATTTGGGGCTCATCAGTATCATCCATCCATCGAAAGTGAGAACCAACCAAATATTTCTAACGGCGTTATATTTTCCTTCCAATGACTATATGGCATATAAATATGACACAGCGCCACCAGTCGGAAACAAATGAACCACATCTTACAGATAGAAGAAATATAGTTTCAAATAAATGTCCTAGTTCACTTCATTTTATTGCCACGAACGTGTATCGATAACACGAAGAATTCTGTTTTCTATATATATATATATATATATATATATATATATATATATATATATATATATATATATATATATATATATATATATATATATATATATATAAGAGATATATATATATATATATATATATATATATATATATATATATATATATATATGAAATTGAATTTTTGGAAGTCATGAAACGAAAAACGATCTTGTTCCTTGGTCCAACTTTGCTAATCGCACCCATTTTAATACGCAGGTTTTCAAAGTGAAAACCTGCAAATAGCAGCTACGCTACCCAGAAAACGGAAGATCCCAACATCCCCTGGATATGACCACGAAACACATAAAATATCTCTGACTAATTACACGCCTGCATAAAAAAATGGTTTTCTATTATTAAACAAAAGAAATATTGATCATAATTAAGCTAACACATCAAGAAATTTCGAAATAAATTCCCCATATACTCAGAATGAAATAGAAGATAGTTTGACTATACTTAATAATATTCTTTCACAAAAAAGTGTCAACGATGTAAAATCCCTAATGAATCATGTATCGTGACCATCGTGATAGGTCTATGGAGGATGAGGATGATTCCTATTTCCTCATAATAAATAGATATATTAATCTATGAATGTGAATTTTAGTATCAATCTCTGGCGTATGAGTACTTCAGTTTTCCGATTAATTTGCAAGACTGTTAGCTTAACTTGAAAGAAAATACCATTAACGCTCTAACGCAATTTTGTATCGAATCTAATATTAAATTGTAGATGAACTAGTTAGAAATGAACTATTTAGTAGTCCTCTGTTAAGATACCTATACCAAATAATTACCAATAATACATATTAAGAAAAAGTATATGGGACAACAGACACAGAAGAGCCATATTTCTGTACTTCATCAAACACTAGAGCCTGACCACATGGCCTAGTAGCCAGGTCATAAAACCAGATATCAATCCATCCCAGTAGGAAGGTTATGTTTTGCATAGAAAAGGTTAATATAGTTAATATATCTATGGTCTACTTTTATTTATTATTTTATCATACACATCCATGAAAATCAAATTTTCTCCGAAATCTGTTTATACTTTTAAATTCAGACTGGTAAATATATTGACTTTTTTGATACAGCTCGAAAATGTATGAAAAACAATGCTTATTTCAGGACATTCTGCTGAGAAAAAACTGATGTTATAAGAAATTAAAACTAGGATCAATTTATTGTGAATCTTTGAATTCCTAAATAACCTCTCGTTTGAATGTTAACAAACCATGAATAAACCAGAATTAGAAGGTACAGCTCATTTGTTAGATGAACTTGATAAAAAATTGATGGTATTGCTTAGAGACGGTCGAACTCTAATTGGCTATTTACGTAGTGTAGATCAGTTTGCAAACCTTGTGTTACATAAAGCAATTGAAAGAATACATGTGGGAAAAGAGTATGGAGACATTCCAAGAGGAGTTTTCATAGTAAGAGGTGAAAATGTTGTTTTAGTGGGAGAAATTGATACAGAGAAAGAAGATAATCTTCCTTTAAATGAAGTTACTGTGGATGATATTTTAGATGCTCAAAGAAAAGAGCACGAACTTAAACAGGAACAGCAGAAACTCGTTACGAAGGCTTTGAAAGAAAGAGGCTTGCAACTCATGGGTGACTTGATGACACATGATGATATGTTTTGAATATTTTTTATAGTTATTCTACCAAAACTTCAATAAATTATTAATCTTTGTACTATCATTGCAACAAAAAATTTCATATAATTTGTTGCCTGAAATTTTTTTTCCAAATTACGTTTTACGTTTAAAATTATGAATGTTTTATTGATACCATTTCAAAATAATTGTTTTTTTAATTGTTTTGATTTTAGTTTTTCAAATTATTCTATTTCTCGATTTAGACAGTTTATCAAGAAACAATTCTGAAGATTTAAGTTAAAATTAGTTACTTAAGCAGTATCTGATAACTCTATTTACTTTTGTAAATTCAAGTTTAAATATATAATTTCGACAATTTCAATTGAAGTTATTTAATGGAAAAAATAGAGATTGCCATGAATCTCAAAATTTTAATAGCTCATGAAAATGAATTTTTCTCATATAATTTTTTTCCAATAAATCATATAATATAGAATGAACAAATATAAAATTGTAAAGTTGAATTCACTATGAATTTATGAATATCATACTTTTATTATATTTTTTAAAATAAATAAAATTATATGAAACTTGCAGATTTCACTAGCTGTCATTTTATATGATAGCTAATTGTAAGAAAATAAATAATCATTTATCCGAATTATATTGAAACTTAAAATTTGTAAATGGCAAATTTATTCTTAATCACATTTGGCCGCACTGAACTATAGTCACTGGAATTTTTGGCTTATTATTAGGTCCTGTAGGTACATTTTCAACTTTCCTCATCACTAGGAGTCCATCAATCACTCTTCCAAATACAACATGTTTACCATCCAAAAAATTACATTTTGCACAGGTGATGAAAAACTGGCATCCATTAGTATCTTTTCCACTATTAGCCATTGATAAAAGACCCGGAGCATCATGTTTCAATGTGAAATTTTCATCTGCAAAAGTTCCACCTCCATATATGCTCATAACCCCTGTACCATCTCCCTGAAATTTGAGAATAATGGATATCCATATAATAATATAAATTCATGTTGAAAGCATTAATATTTTAAAGCTAAAAGTTATAACATAACTATATTATGCATTAGACGTTAAAAAAATATAGGACAACAATCAAGGCTGTCTTAGGACATACCAGACTCTGGAAACTGGAAAGTAAAAAGAAGTAAATGACAAGAAGAAATATTTTTCGATTATAATTTTTCAAGAAATAGGACTCAGGTAGATTGGTTATTAAATAAAATGCTGCTGATTTATAATATTAACAGTAATGAGTTGCTTCAAGTTCTATGTTCTGCAAAATCTTCTATTATATCTTTAAAGTATATTTTCTGAAGGATATCACTTTCTTTAGACATAATTGGCAACTATTTTTCAAATATTCAGTTTAGAAAAAATTAAAAAATCTGATTGGATGCGGGATTATCATTTCAATTTCAAAATGTTCACAATAATTCTCAATAGGGATCTACCTAAAACTTTTAAGAAAATTGAGCTCCTTTCTTTCTTTTCTTTTGGGGCTCTATGTAACCATGGTAAAGACGTTACTGCTATCAACTTACATTTACGAAGTCTCCTCCTTGAATCATAAAATCTTTTATAACCCTGTGAAAACTAGCTCCTTTGAAACCCAGAGGTACTCCATCTTTCCTAAATTCTCCTGTACAAAACTGTCTGAAATTTTCACTACTTTTGGGTACAACATCTGCAAATAACTCAAAGAGCATTCTACCTATTTCCTAAAAATTGAAAATCATAATCAGGAGTGAGTTTTTCCTCAACATTTTATATAGTTCAAATAAACATATTTACTATGGTGAACTAACAGTTGTTCCAACAGATACATCGAAAAACACAACCGGATTAGCAGGATGTCTTAACTGAGACTGAATTTGATTCCAGTTGGGCATTTTCTTATTTTTATTTCACCGAAACTACTTTTCCTTCTTTAAATAATATTTTGTTTTTCTAACAAATATGTTATGGATATTGTTTATTTTATTGTTTGAATTCAAATTTGTTGGAGGTTATAATCATAGAATATTTTTTTTCTTATTTATTTTTATGTCTTTTGTAACTGTGGCCATTTGGACAATCATCGTTAAGCTATGCTTATAGATTCTATAGATCATTCATTTTTGATCATATACTTAATATTTAAATCGAAAGATATTTTCAGGTACGAAATGTTTCGCAGTCAAAATTTGTTTTCTCTTCTTAGTTGTTTCGTTTTTGTATAACTCAACATGTTCTACTTATAAATGACAAAAAAAAATCTGGATGACACCAGGATGTATTCCATTGCTCTTGGCATTAAATTACGAATTCAAAGACACCCATGAGGTTGTGGCTCGCTCAAGCTACCTCTTGACATCCTTGAAATTCCTGTCGAAGTCACTCACCTCCTGTAACATTTATCTCACCCACAATCTCTCTTATTCTCTCAAAATTCGTTCAATATATGGAGATAATCAGAATGAGTAATTTTCAATATTCTTTTTGATCTGGATGGCGCCTCTTTAGAAGGGTAGGTATAACTTACAGCAATATAATAGGGCAACATATCAGGAACATAATATATCGACAACTTCGAAGTTTCTGGGTCGTATCCTAACCAAAAATACAGCAATTTTCTGAAAATTACCCATAAAAGCAGATTCCAGGGCTGACCCAAGTGACCTTCTGGCCAAGTCACCAATTTCCATCCTTCTAGAAGCCATGCCCGTTACAACGATACCAAAACGCCTGGATAAATGATATTCTGGTGAAAGGGCCTGACTACCAATAATTTTGCTACACCATTGGAAAGGAATTGCCAAGACCTATCTAATCGTGAGCAATTTTTCTTTGTTGGAGACCTACCTTTACAGAAATTTTTATCACCAACACGTGTTGACAACACAGAAGTTGATAGTTTTTCTTTGGTGGAGATCCACCATTATGGTGGATGCTCCTTAGAAAAGTTGCCAACTTTTGTCACCAACACTTATTGACAACACAAAAGTGGCTAACTTTTCTTTGGTGGAACACCACCTTATAAGAGTCTCACTGGGTAGATTAATATGTTTTGTGTGTTTTTCAAAAATAATAAACTACTCGCTGAAGTTCGAAGTTCAATTTTTCGTTCTCAATCGTCTAGTTCGCAGAATCTTCATCAGTAGTTAATTCATTTTTTTTCAAGGCGGGAAAATACATTTAGGTACAAACTGGAAATTTAAAAGGTGCTTGTTTCATGGTTCCTTCTGATTTGATAATTAATTTTGAAATATTAAGATATGGAAATTATGATTTTAGTTTCTTTAGATCCAAACTTTTTGCACATCTAATTCTATCACTGATGAATGTTATTCTAATACAACATTCAAAATACTATCTCAAAATCCAAAGTAACTTTACATTTGAAAAGAACCGTTCCTCATAATGCGGACTATGTTAGAACAGAATATATCAGATGATTGACAAAACAACATTTTGATATAACAAATTTTTTCCGAAAATTGTATATTTATTCTATTAAATAATCAAGATACACATGAAGTTTTTGTGCATCACTTCACAATTTCATTAAGACAATGAGAGGTTTTAATATAATATTGTATAATAATTATCTATTAGTTTTACAGCGAACTCAAATAGTCTAGTCAGCAAATACATTTTTTTTTCAACTTTTTTCAGCAGTCTCGAACAAAATAGGAGCAAGGTGTCATTCAATTCGGAATAGCATGTTTTTTGACAAAAATTAAATTCAGCTTGCGAAAACTGTAAAAGTTATAAAGAAGTTACTGAAAGAAAAAAGAAGGTTTTCTGCGAATATCTCAAAAACTAATTGACCCGGAACTATAGGACCAATATCCATAATTTTCCCAGAGGGATGAAAATACTGCCTAAAATGGGTAATCTGGCATGAGCAAGTCACGCTCATTTGGGACACTTTTTATATTTAACCACATTAAATATGAAAGTTAAGAAATGAGAAAATTGAGGCAGTCACTGGATAGGTGAATGAACAATAATCCGCTGGTAAAAATAAATTTTATAGCAATTTTTCAATTTTTTGTTGCTTGAACATGAACATTGCAAGTGTGATAACTGTTAAATTATAGACCTGAGTTTCTTTTTCCAATCTCGAAGCTATTTTTGAGAGGTTTCAGAATAGATTCCCATGGGAAAAAAAAATTTATTTTTCACTTTTTTATTAACAAATTACGTTGCTTCAAAATTTAAAAATTTTTTTGAATTCTCTTAATTACAACGCATTTATTTATAGCAATTTTTTGAACAATAGAAGATGAAAATTTGAAAAAAACATTACCATGCAGCTTCCAATAGAAAATTTCTTTTCCTCTTGCAACTACGTAAAATGTTGATAAAAAACTAAAATATCAGAATTTTTTGATTTTTTCAACTGAGCTTCTTTGTGAAGCGTTTCAAAAATAGCTCCAAGAAAGAAAAAACCTCAGATCTATGGTTTATCAGTTATCATACTTGCAATGTTCATGTTCAAGCAGCAAAAAATTATCAGTTAACTAATGAATAACTAATTGAAACATTGCTATAAAATTTTTTTGCTCGCGGATTATTGTTTATTCGCCTATCCAGTAAGTGCCTGATTTTTTAATTTCTTCAATTTTCACATTGAATATGGTTTTCGGTCGTATTTTCAAATTATAAATATTGGTCCTGAATTCCAGAAGTTGAGACTTTTTTTCAGGAAATTTCCTCCTCTTTTTGAATCTTCTTTGAGGAGATATCGAAAATCTCAATTAGTGTTTGAGGTATTTGCTAACACCAAACCCCCCTTTTTTTCTTTCTGTAAATTGTTTATAACTTTTACAAATTTTGCGATCGGAACTTTATTTTTTTCAAAAAATATCTACACTCTATTTCAAATCGAATGACATCTCGCCCATATTTTTCCGAGTCTGCTGAAAAAAGTTGAACGAAAAAGCACTTGTTGACTAGACTAAATTACATGATTGTATATCCAACGCCGCTCTAGAAATGGTAATTTTTATTTAATTTGCAGTAAAGGAATATTCATGGAGACTTTGACCAATGCTTCCATTTTTTCAACTCCCAATACAATTTCAAACCTGGACTGAGGGTGGCACTGACTTGCCTTCCACCAAGAATTTTGACTCTTTCATCGAGTTCACCTAATTTAATTCCACATTCTATGAAATTTTTAGCTGCTTGTAGCGAATTTTCTTCTGGTAAAGCATCTAAAATAAATAAGGTTGAAAATGTGATGAATAAATTCAATTTCGTTATATTTAACCTGTGAAGTTACCAACAAAAGCTAAACCAATGGACTTAGTGTTGTATCCAAAGGTATGTGCCCCTACTTTATGCCATCCCGCCCCTTCGTAAATTTTACCATCTCCACCTACCATAAAACTGAAAAATAAGATAAAATTGTGGAAGTAAGATTAAAGGAATATATTTTCAATACATACTATTTCTCAGATTATGAATTGATAAAATTGATTAACCGCCTTCTTGTTTTATGTGCATTTGTTCCAGGTTTTCAAGGTTTTGTAACATATTTCAATTTTCAAATAATATTCATCAAGTTCCTATCTATATTGAAATCCACAAAACTATTATATTGCAGAATCTACTTTCTAACTGTGGATTTGAATTTTTAACTTATACTATTCACTTCTTATATATATATATATATATATATATATATATATATATATATATATATATATATATATATATATATATAATATATATATATATATATATATATATATATATATATATATATATATATACATATAATATATATATATATATAATATATATATATATATATATATATATATATATATATATATATATATATATATATATATATATATATATATATATATATATATATATATATATATATATATATATATATATACACAGCGTCGTAGCCAAGGGGGCGCCAGAGAGGGCTGAGTCCACTCTGGAATTATGCAAGGCCCTTATAGAAAAGATACCAGAATTATTACGAACCATAAATGTTTATATCTGCGATGAAACATAAAACTAGCCTAGTTACCTAATTGTAGAATCGACTTATAATTATTTATTTGCGGCATCTTTTAACTCGCAAAACATGTTGACATTTTTATCCTAAAATAAAATATCGACACTTTAGACGCTGATTTGTCGCCCAAAAGCGTAACCGTGGTTGCGACATGTTAACGGGAAAACATTAGTAACAAGTATTTTTGCATATAAAATTCACTTATTCTAGCAGTTATTTTATACGTGGTTTGCTGCTAATTTGTCGCCCAAAATCGCAATCATGATTTTTTCGCAACCGCACGAAAAATTAGTGCACCCAACATGTTGCCTACTCGTCCAAAAACCAATATTTTCAGGACTTTTTACTTAAATTACTATTACATTCAAAATCACGATTCTGTTACAAATATCTTTATTTTAGAGGCCTCGGTAGACCAGCGGTAAGGTGAACCGCCTTATACCGTTTGTAAACCGAGGATTGTGGGTTCGAGTCCCACCTCGCTCTTGGGTGCTGTATATGTCCGGAACTTAGTGGTTATTTATGATGAAAAATTTTGGGTAATGTACATAGTTTACAGGCCCATTGGCCGTTCGGAACCGGCGTTAAACTGTAGGTCCCTCGAGTTAAAAAAAAAAAAATCTTTATTTTTATATAAACTGTTCAAAAGACATCATTACATCATCATCATCTTTGTCTGTGGTTGAAGTTGTGGATTGGTTCTACTATTCATACATATCAGAATTAAATAGTGCATGCATAGCTTTGCTATTAGGCTCATATTCTTTACAGCAAATATCATTTATTGCAAAGTGAGATCTAATTGACACAACTGAATTTAACATTTTTATTAATATTTTGTTTCGAATTTTACATTTAACAATATTCACCAATGAAAATATCCTCTCCACGAATGCATTGGATGGCGGTAAGCTTAGAAGATTAAATGCAAATAGAGCTAAATCTTTTAACATGAATTAGTAGGCTGCTTTTTTGAATCTATAATCTTCCTCCAAAAAGTAGCTCTATGATATTAACGTCTATAGATATATTTATTTTTCTAATTTTGACATATAAAATGACACTTTTCAAAACTCATCGACGTTTTGAAACGTTTTACTTTTCGCAACTGGTTACGAAAAGTAAAATATTTCGCAACTGTTGATGAAAAGTAAATTTCGCCATTAATTGTGAAAAATACAGAATCATTGTAAGACTAAACTACTAGAACTATGACTTTTCAGGCTGGCAACCTTCAGAATGTCGTTTCAAAAAAGCCAGTAAATTTGTATACTTCTTGATGTCAATATTTCTCTTCAAGCACAATTCGGTTCTTAACATCGAATATAAGCTCCACAAGGTTGAATTCTTCATTCCCTTTTTTTCTTGAAAATACGCTAGCAAAACTTTTTCGTTCAAATTAGTAATCCTTTTTTGTTCACACCATAAACAAAATTTCGCATAGGACAAATCATACTTGCTCCTCGACTTCTTAGGAATAATTGTAGATAGCCCAGATTGAGCCGCTTCCTCGATTTCGCTCGGTACGTCGTTCTCTGAATCGGACATTGCAGTATATATTCTTCTACTTTAAAACAAATTCAAGGAATTATTTACGAAAAGAAAAGCGATTATTATTTTCACTTTTTTGACAATGAAATTCATAGACAAACACTATCGAAATTACGAAATATGACACTAACGATACTTCCATAGCAACGAAGTGAAAAATAAATATCTCCGAATTCACTAGACGAGGTACGCTTTGATACTTTTAATTTAAATTCAAATAGTCACATCCTATTCAAAATTAGAAAAAATATTGTGTGAAACATTGGGAAACATTATTTTTCGTAACTCGCGTTCTTTTGCGCAACTCGCTCCGCTCGTTGCGCAGAAATACGCTCATTACGAAAAATAATGCTTTTCCCAACTGGTTGCACAAATAACTATTTTCTCCGATCGTGGGAAAAGTGACACTATTTTGACCTGTTTTCTATGCGAAAAGCTCAACATTCCAGAATGGTGGTCAGTTGCTGAGCAATTAGAAAATAACAGTGCGGTAATATTCTTACCGTACTGCTGTAGCGTGCGGTAATGTAACAAATGGATTATTACATTAAAATTAAACAAAGTATGGTTTTAATTTTTATAATTGTTGTTAATATTTACATTTTTTGTATCCTGTAGCTTAACGTTTTAAAACTGCTCTCAGTTTTTGGTACTGGGCAATATTAATACTATTTTCAACAGACAAATTTGATTGAAGCATGGAATAATATGCCCACAACGTCGAAGATTTCATTGTTTTAGCCAATTCAGCAACATACGCCATCAGTACATTCTCAGAAAAGGATACACTGTTGTTTTTTCTACAAAAATTCATGAAGCGTTGGTA
>JARQZK010003655.1:520000-612680 GCA_030704885.1 Cynegetis impunctata
CTCTCAGTAGAAAATAACAACTTTGTAGGTTATCACTATTTATTTGCTTGTAATTTGTTGCTAGTGTGGTCCTAAAAAGTGTACCTTACCATTAGTAGTCATTTTAACCACATTGTTGGTATCAGTAGACAGCAACATACAACCACACTTGATAATTTTTGTGGTACCTTTGTCTTGTGTCAGTATCAATTCAAACGTAATTATTTTAATATAAAACTCAAGCAATTTTTAAAAAAATCCCGAAAACGGTAATAACTTCTGAACCCTCAGCAATATATATATATATATATATATATATATATATATATATATATATATATATATATATATATATATATATATATATATATATCTATATATAATATATATATATATATATATATATATATATATATATATATATATATATATAGATATATATATATATATATATATATATATTAATGGATTTTTTAAAAATTCATTTGATATGTTCTGCGGAATTTTTCGCAATTCATTGAAACATCAATTGTAAATCATTAATGGATAAGATTCGATCAATTACTAATTGGTTTTTAGCTTACTGGACCTAAACCTAATGTTGGAGAAGGGTAGTTTTAAATTTTAATATATCAAATATGGTGAACAAAAATACCTTTGTTGTGAGATAATTACATTGTATCCATTTTAGAGACATCCTTCGATTATTGCTTCTCATTAGACAACATAAAATAATTAATAATGACAGATAGAATATGTTCAGTCCGAATTAATTAAATTGTATAATTTAATCACTTCGGACTGAATCTTATACCTTAACTGGGTATCAATTTGTACAGTAGTGAATTTGGAATAAAATGAATATCTTAGAATTTAATGAACCTCTTACGATTATAAGTTTTTCGAATAAGTTCTAATAAAATATAATTCACCTGCATTTACACTGGAGAAAGTGAGTAGGAGTGAAATAACCAAGTTGTTCATAATCACTTCACGGAAATCAAAGAAAGTTGATCATTCAGTCTATCACACAGTAACGATTTAAGTCACTCACTTTAACCTTTCTGCTAAATATCTTGCTAAGTCATTTCAACTACCAACCGAATTGTAGGAAATTCCAAGGGGTCAATCAATACTGATTATGGTGTCAGAATAAAGCGCTACAACCTTCTGTTTGATATATCTAATACTCCTTCTCTTACTGTGTTATAGTAAACAATGGATATTATTATTTATTGTACCGAAAAAGTAATACAAAAATTATTTGTCTTATAATAAATCGATTCTAACTTTTGAATGTGTCATCACTTTTGTTGAACAATGTAATAATAACTTTCCAAACATATCAATTCATAGGAGAAATAGTGAAACATTTTCGATGTAAGAAATAAATTCAAGAGGTACCTATATATTATAAGAAAAGGTAATTACAAAGTACTACATTATTATGATTTATTTTTTTATAATAATTTATATTTATCCATTCATTATGATATAGACTAAATATAAATATATTCAGATAAATAAATAATAAGGCGAAGATCGGATCAATTTTAGAGTTCCACTTTTAGACATTTATTTTTATTTCTGTTTTCTAATATTAAACATATACTGGTATCAATACAAAGTAGAGACAATACTCTTTAATTTATATTGAAAAAAACAACAATTTTTCTCCGAAATTTACACAGAAAAATTGCTCCGCATTCGGGGCAAGATCGTAAAAGGCTATTTGAAACCGATTGAAATGCAACAAGTTTATTTGTTCATAAATTACACACTTTTAAAGCAATTCCTTTTTACTTCCGTAGAGAAAAATGTTTATTTAAATAGAAAAACCATACAAAGGATCATAATATTTTTAGCAAGCAATCCAAGTTTGTAAATTAAACTCACAAAACATATTTTGAACATTTAATTTTTGTAATTATCAATGAAAGTTTTCAATTTCAATTTTCATTAACGCATCATTCACATTCATATTGCATTGTCTTTCATCCATTATTACACATTCCACAGACCTATTGCATACAAGTTAAGCCGCGGTCACACTAGGCTGTTAAGCAGCCGCTACTAACCAGCCGCTGGCAATATCGCCAGCCGCCAGCTGGATCTGAAGGGTTCACATTATAAACCTACTAGCCGCTAGTACAGTTATTGCTGGTGACTTGAAAGCTGTGTAAACGTCATCTGCTCCCGCACCACTCTTCTTAGACTTTTTCACTTTATAAACTTCATTTCGATACGTATCGCGTAAACTTTTTATTTTTTTCTTCAATTCTGCTTTAAGTCTTTGTTCTTCAAGTTTTTCCAGTAACTCCTTGTAAGCCGAATCTTTGGCATTTCTGTTGATGTAGTCTGCAGTCGAAGCGTCCCACAGGCATGGAAAATTTCGAAATATATCTAGGAATGTAATTATGTCTTTACCTGACCACTTGTTGCTGTCAACCATATTCACTGTTAATCGCAAAAATAAATAGAAAATACAGTAAACGAATCCAACACTGCAAAACAAACTAGACACGTGTTAATTCACCAGCCGCTTGTTAGCTACTAGAGGTTCACATTGGCTGTCTGGCGCCAGCGAGGAGATCACGTGACTGCCAGCTGAGGGTAAGCAGCGCTTACATGTTCAACTTCTGATTGTGGCTAGTAAACACCAGCCCGCTGGCATTTACCAGCCGCTAGTGCTGGGTCAGACTAGGCTGCTTGCTGGCAACATTACCAGCGGCTAGTTAGTAGCGGCTGCTAAACAGCCTAGTGTGACCGCGGCGTTAGGCACTGAGATCTTACCCAGCTGCATACTCCTTTCTTACCACGTGCACTAATATTAGCGGGGCAAGACAGAAGTAGCGGTTTTCTCAGTAAATTTTGGAAATGTAATTTATTTATTCAATATAAACTTTAAACAATATTCGCCATTATTATCATTTATTTAGCGTATGGCTACATCACAGGTACCTAAGTATATAACAAAACAAAAATTTCACAAAAAAACATATTGACTTTTTTGTCGCAATCAGGAAATCGGTTGTGTTGCCACTGTAGGAACTATTTGGACAGTCCTCTACCGGGTGTTCAATAGTTTGTCCATCAGCGCCGCAGTCACAGTTTGGAGAAGATATTTTTTCTCACCTGAAAAGTGAATCGGAACACCTACCGCAATTCGTATTTATTCTATTAAGTGTCCAAATTCGTCTTGGTTGGTCAAAACCCTCAAGCTTGCTTGTGAAGCATGGCATATCCCGGTTAGCAGGTGATGTGGCATTCTTCTCCCAGTCTTCTTTCCACCGCTCAATTATGTTGAAATTTTTTTCGATAAGAGATTGTGCCGTTTTTAGAGGGGGTTTTCGTGAGCGTAGCCTATTTACGGTTCTGCCATACTAACCAGAAAATAAACTGAAAAAACATAAAATTCTCTCAAAAATCACATTTTTTTGGACCACTCTAGTTTTTTTGCACACTATACGAGAAATTATTCTCTACAATGAATATATAATATAAGGTTATTCTCCGCATGAATGAGAGACATATAAAAAATATAAAACTAGGTACAAATTTCACATGTGAACATTTTTCCAGTTCATTTTCTAGATCAAAATGTATCTACATTAAATAGTGACTATGCCAACTCAGCAAGTATGCCATCTCGGGCACAATTCCCCTATGTATCGCTTCATATTATTAACTTAACACGTTCGCGACGATGGTTTGGTTGTATACCGATAAATTCAGGACGAAAATTTTTTATGTCTCATTTTTGTTAATTTGTTAATTTGTGTTTTTTTTGTATAAATAAAGTGTTTTTGAACAGTAAATATGAGTTTTTTTCTAGTTTGATTCCATTTTCGATGTGCACCACCGGTGGTTCTTGACGCCACCAATGAATATTTTTTCGTTGGCGTCGGGTACCATAACCGTTTTTTTTATTAGTGTTGTTGGTTAGATTTATGTTCTTTTAGTACATAGTAAGGTAAACTTATTCATGTTAATTTTTTTTATCTTCACACTGATGATTTTTTGTTTTGAGACTAATCTTTTTTTTTATTAGTGTGTTGTTATTTAAATTTATGTTCTTTTAGTTCGTAGTTAGTTATACTTACTAATTCATGTTCATTTACTTCTGAACTATCATGTTTTGAAATGATTTGAAAAAATAAGCATATATTCCTATATATCTATATGTTTTTTTTCCTCTTACACCTATCTCAGTGGACGAGTGCGCAATCGGTGGTACCCAAAGCAACATGTACTACTCCTATAGCCGTTGCCTCAATATCAAAAGCCTATCTTTGACGTGTGAAATTTTATGTGAGTCAAAATTTTATATTGATCAGTGGCCACCGATGGTTCCCATCGTCTGTGAGGATAGATCGTTTGGGGGCCACCGGTGGCGCACATCGTCGCGAACGTGTTATTACAGGTTTTTAACTATTAGCTATTACCTACACTCTCATTTATGTATGAATAAATATAGACCGATTAAGATCTTGCCCCGTTTATGATACTATTCTACTGCACTTTTATTATTATAAGACTGGACTATGACAGTTCGATTAAATTCGGAATTATACAACACCAAAAAAAAAACATCGTACTCCTCAATATGTAGATTTTACCGGAATAATCAATATTAGTTTTCCCGTTAGTTTGTTTACTTTATCTAAAACACTAAAATGCTTTTTTGTGTAGATTATCCTCTTACTACTATTCTGAAAAGTTAATTTCATTGTTCATTCCATTAGTTATATTATGAAAACTTCAAACGAATGTGGTTTACAGCATTTTCATTTTCAAATCTTCCTTGGAGAGGGAAGAAGTAGAATGTTAGGTAAATGAATCTTTAAAAAACGAAACTGCCTCGAATATTTAAATTTTTCAATTAAAATGGGAGTTCTTTCTGAATTTGCTTCTATACCACAATTTTTTCCATATCGATAAGAGATGTAAAACATTATTTGGAATTTATTATATACTGTGATGAAATATTCAATGATGTTTACGATACAATCAATGTATTTTAACAATTTATACGTACCTACTTACTATGTTTCAAACTTCTATGGTACTGAATTATTTTGAACTAGTTTTGACAAGGTTCATTATTTTATAAGTTTAGGAAGACAAAATAATTTGATCAAATAAATCTCAACTTAATTAGCTAAGGGGGCGTTCAAGTATTACGTAACGCAATTTTTGAAGATTTTTGACCCTCCCTCCCCACTATGTAACGCGGCGTAACGTTTTCATGAACCCCTCCTCCCCCCTATAAACGTTACGTAACACCCAAGTGACAATTTTCACCTAAAAGTCACAAATATATTGCGCAAAGTACCGAAAAATTGCTAAAATACCTTTTATATATATATATATATATATATATATATATATATATATATATATATATATATATATATATATTTATGTTCGTATATATGTATATAGGTATGTATGTGCGTATGTATTTTAAACTTGTTCATACGATAAAGGTCGCACTTTTGGAGCAATAGGGTTATGAATATGATGGCTTTTAGTACCAATTGGTTGGGGAGTTAAATAATAATAAATAATGAATCTTGTTTACACGATAAAGGACGCAATTTTGGAGCAATAGGATGGAAAGTATGTAAGTACATAGTTTCATATGATATACTGGGTGAGATTGCTTTTGGTACGAATTAGGTGGGGGATTTACCTCGGGGGGTAAATGAACCTTGTTTACACGATAAAGGGCGCAATTTTAGAGCAATAGGGTGGAAGGTTTGTAAGTAGATAGTTTCGTATGATATCTTGGGCAGGATTACTTTTGAAATTAAATGAAAATTTTTTTGGTGGGAATTGGTTAGAGGGTTGGCCCCCCGGGGAGGAAATAAATCTTTTATACACGTTAAAGGACGCAATGTTTGTAAGAAGGTAGTTTCGTGTGATATTCTGAATGGGATTTCGTTTGGTAGGAATTGGTTGTTGGGTTGACCTCCGAGAAAGGAAAGAAATCTTGTTTGCTCGGTGAATGGCGCTATTTTGGAGCAATAGGGTTGAAACCTCATGAGTAGGTAGTTTCGAATGATATTTTGGATTATACTGATTTGGTGGTTTGATTGGGAAGTTGAACTCCCTCTTAGGAAGGAAATGATTCTTGTTTACGCGATAGATGGCTCAATTTTGCAATAGGTTTGAAACCTCACAAGAAGTAGTGAATGCTTGCATAATCCTTTGTTATGCTGACTAGATACCGTGAGCTTGCTTGGGATCTGAAGGATTTGGCATGGCCATGGTGGCGGCAGGATAGTAGATATTATCCGGAAAGGATCCGAAAAGGATGATTTCAATGCACTCCTCAAGACGAAACAGCAGGATTCATACGCGCATTTAATTACTCTCAAAAAATATTGCCAGTCACGGACGTGAGCGCTATACCATTATTATTCATTCTTTAGCCGTTTTCTAAATTTCGTTGGCATTTTTTGGCACAGTTGCGGCAGCAAGTCAGCACGAGAGCCTTTATAGTGCAAAAACAGCTGATGATGCAAATCTCTTTTGGGGACATTACCTACAGTATGAAGTTACTTCTACAACACTGACTACAGCAATGTGCTTTTATTATATATAACGCGTTCAAAACACCTAATCAAAAGTGACAACAGAAACAAAATATAAATGACGAAGAATACAGTCGAGGTATTCCCATAAAACATAAAAGGATAGAGTTGCCAACTTGGGAGTACAAAATAAAACTGACGTATACAATCGAGGGATTCCCCGTGAGACATAAACGAAAAGGGTTCCCAACTTGGGCGATTCAAATTCCCTAGTTTTTTATTTCAATAAAAATCAACGTTACGTAACGCGTTGTTCGAACCCCCCTCCCACCCCTGTAACGCATCGTAACGTTCTACAAGACCCCCCCCCACCCCCAAATTGCGTTACGTAATACTTGAACGCCCCCTAATTTTGAAAGGTAATTTTATTTGAATTAAATGCTAAACAAAATTTAAAAGCTAACGTACTAGATCGAACATGTAAACTCATAAACGAAACAAATTTCTAGTCTTGGTGGCAACAGTTAACCCTCAATAGATGAGGTTAGCCAAAAGGTTAAAAGTGGCGAGAACTTTTTGAATGATGCATAAAATTTTTTTTATATATATTTTTGATAAGATTATCCTGAGACGCAGCCTTTCACCAATCCAATGTGACTTACGACCTCAGATTAAAGATCTCAATAAAAAACTGAAATTTCAATTTATTAAGGCTAATTGTACCTACGTGCTACGAGGCGAAGCAACGGAAGCAGAATTATGTTAACTTCCATTAGATACTGCAATAATGCTGAGCAGAAACGCTTTGTCGTCCCGCAACATATTTATATAAACTGAAAAGATTGCCAGAAAATTCCAAATGACTGCAAAACTAATAAACTATAAACCATTATTTTCCATAATAATATGAATTTGGTTATAAACTTAGAAGTGAAATTTTCACCCTGATTTTTAAAGCAAAGCATAATTCCTTGAAGTCAAGTAAATTAAAACAGATTCATGGTCCAACATACAAAATAACATTTAAAGAGCATTTCTAAGAACAGTATCATTGTCCATCGATAAATAATTGTAAATAGTTCTAAAAAAAACTAAAAAAAAATGGTTTTAATATAATTGTGTGATATAAAATTGTTTGATAACATCATGATGAATTGTAATGCAATGAATATCCTAGGAACAATTTTATTTAGGCCCCCTATATTTGGTGCAGTCGCGCATTTTCAGACGCACTGGAATACCCTTGTTTACTTCATTCAAGGTTGCCTATCCTTTCCGAAGAGAAAGATAAAATGGAAGCAGTGATCAGCAATGATGTTCAAGTTCAACAAACATTAACAGCATCTATACTTTTCTCGAATACCATTCAAAGTGACCGAATTTTATGAAAACTGATTGTGAAAAAGTGTTAACATATTTCCGTTGATCTGTGATAAGCCTGCCTGAAAAAATGGACGATCTTGGTAAGTAGAGAAATGAACCACCTGTATTGTTTCAATCTTAACCTAAAAAAAATTATATTTTCTTTTATCAGTGATTAGTTCGATTGATTTTTATCATTGAACCATTGTTGCGACTGTTGAGAGCACTCATAATCGGTGATTATGTAGTGAATGATTTCATCGCCTAAAATAGTAATCAATTAATGTTCGCTATAATTCCAGTGGCTCTGAAACAGTGGCGGCAACTCTCATTTCACAGGCAATTTTTATTTAGGTACTAGAAGTTATTTAACGTCATTTACAAACTGCATTAAATATCATCCATTACTCTTTAAGAATATGATAACTGAAAAATAAGTTTATTGTTAGAATTTCATGTTCTTCTTGTAAAATGACAACTCATTGAGATGAAGTCGATATTCAAATAGTAGTCAAGATTTTTAGCAATGGAGAGATCATCTACTTAATATTAATTGTCACTTTTTGATATTATCAATGGGGAATAACTCAATCAGCACTATCTGTTGTATTTTATTTACAATAACACGACTTGAACACTTTTCGTTTCGTTACGAAATTAGTTAAGTACTTTCTCAAAAGTTTTGAGAATAACTCCGTTAAAGGGTGGCTTTGAATAACAAATTTTTCGTTATATCATCCAATTATATCTTCTTTTACACCATTACTATAATAATACACTTATATGCCCAGAGTCCATTTCATAATGAGATCCATGATGATACAGATTTTTCATAAAAATACAGGTTTTTAATCAATAGAAACCCATAATTTTTCGTTGAAGCATGCTGTGCATTTGACGTTTGTCCTAGATTCCTGTCTCAATGTTTTATTTGTCGAAATCAGTAGATATTGAATAATAAAATACTTTGCTGTATTTTTTATATGATCTGATTGTATGATTACGTTTAAAAGTTACTGGCATTCGTTTAATATGAGTAATCTTGGTCAATGGATAAATTAATTTTGAATTGTTAGTTTTGAAGGATACCATTAAGAAATAACTACTATTTGATATTAGGTCTAGTAACCTGTGAATTATGTTTCGAAATCCTAGGATTTTTAAGTTACGCTCGTTTTTTCGAGTGAGTTTCTAGAAATTCAAGTAGTCTTGACATTTCACTTCACTTTTATCTTCAATTAGCATTTTTTATCAGAATAATTGTCTGCCGCCATAATGCATCTCAAAAAACAACGATATCAGCACCTCTAACGGTGAATAATCTAACTATGTAACGATATGATAAATATTATTTGACTATATCATGAAGTAGTGCGTTTAGCTGTTTATATTGTCAAGCGCAGATTATTCATATATCTGGCCAGACCGTATCAAGATGTGGGCAGAGGGTATTATCCATTTCATGAAATGGTCGGCCACACCATGATGTGGTCAATTCTGAGATCTGACCACTATATATATATATATATAGGTATATATATATATATATATATATATATATATATATATATATATATATATATATATATATATATATATATATATATATATATATATATATATATATATAGAGGAATATAGGTCTATACTTATTTTAGTCCATTGTCTAGAGTTTATTCTCATTCAATATGCCATTATTAGTTTATTCCATTTATTGAGCTTAATGAATAGTTTTAAAATATTCTCAGTTTGTTACGTTAACACTTGCTTTTGTTGAAACTGATGGAATTGATTTTTTCTCTATGGATTATCGAATAAAATCTTATTTTATCAGGTGTCTCCTTTCAAGTTCATTCAAATATTTATATTTTATCCACACATTAGAATGGTACAGTTCATAAGTCTTGAAAATTTCGTCAAATTCGGAAAAAAATTGTTCGATTTATGGCTACGGAATTTATAGTTTTCACATTAATATTTTATTAAAAAGTTGAAGGAATCTGTCGTTACTACGTGATAATTTAACATGATGAACAAAAACTAAATTTGAATTTACTACGTTTATTATCACAAAAATACTTTGGAAAATATTATTACACTGCGATTGCAATTTCGGTCACTAGACCATCATCGGGCAGATTGAGTTAAGAACTGAATACATAATTATAGATTTGCGCTCACGGGTGGCAAAGAATTATTGCAGGTACCTAAATAGACAAGAGGAATAGACATTTCAAGAAGGGCTAATAGAAGTGGATTTTCCAAATTGGTACAATAAAATGTTCTTAGAAAAGTTGTTATTGTTTGAATACACTAAATATAGGAGAATATATCAGGTCAATCTGGTCGTTCAGCAAGAGATCTTTTGCATTATTATTGAGTTTAAAAATTTCTAATGATTCTAAGTAAGTAAGTTTGGTTCCTTTCGCTAATTTATGCATAATTTGAAAATTATTTTTATTTGTGGAAATGGGTGGTGGTTTTCACGGCAATGATTTGAAATTTGAAAGTTCAGGAGTTTACAGGTTGATTTGTCCTGTATGTAAAGGAGTGTATATAGGTCAGACTGATCGATTGTTCAAGATTTAAAGAACACCAACAATCTTTTGTGAAAAATAAAACGGACTCAACGTTTTCAAATCATTGCTGTGAAAACCACCACCCATTTCCACAAATAGATAATTTTCAAATTATGCATAAATTACCAAAAGGAACCAAACTTACTTAGAATCATTAGAATTTTTTAAACTCAATCATAATGCAAAAGATCTCTTGCTGAACGACCAGATTGACCTGATATATTCTCCTATATTTAGTGTATTCAAACAATAACGACTTTTCTAAGAACATTTTATTGTACCACTTTGAGAAATCCACTTCTATTAGCCCTTCTTGAAATGTGTTCCTCTTGTCTATTTAGGTACTTGCAATAATTCTTTCCCACCCGTGAGCGCATTGCAAATCTATAATTATGTATTCAGTTCTTAACTCAATCTGCCCGATGATGGTCTAGTAACCGAAATTGCAATCGCAGTGTAATAATATTTTCCAAAGTATTTTTTTGATAATGATCGTAGTAAATTCAAATTTAGTTTTTGTTTATAATATTTTCTTCTCTTTCCATTTTTGTAAATAGAATTTTCACTATTATCAAGATACGAAGAAAATCAGCAATTTAATTTAGTAGCTACCCTATGAACTTTTGGAATCACGAATTAGTATAGTACACAATTGAAGAATATAAAAGTTTTAGGCGATCTTTGTTTTTGTTTAGCTGAATTGATACTATCAATACTTGGTATGGTAGTTGCAGGTACCTTCAATTTCATTTGAGTAAATATAGAGTATAATACATATTCAGGAAATAATTTTTTTTTCGATATCAAAATCCTTGAAATTGGTTTTATTACTGAGTAAAATATTTTTGAAATAATATAGCAATGTTGTTTTGCAAAAATCAGTCTTATATTTTCGTTTTCATTTCATGCTTCCCAGAAGATAAAATTTTCCAGTGTGTTGGAGTGATGTATTTAGAAGAGAATAAACAAATATTTCTGAAATGCTCCATATATACCAACCAGGTATAACTTCCTCTAATAAATAACTCACTTGTTCCTTTGATTTCTGATTGCTCTCAGAAGAGCTAAACATAGATCTTCTAAAGTATCTAAAGTATTAGGAATGACAATTTGTTAAGATCTGTGACAGGTCTAATAATATCACAAATATCGTCCTAAGAGATACATATCAGTAACTGACATTTTCACCCGCAGACATATTCGACAAAAAAATGCGGGATTGAATAATTAATTATTATGTAGTACCTATCTAATCAATTGTTTGGGAGTAAGACTTAGTAGTTTCGAAAAATGGTACTGAAAAATATGAGTACATAAATATTTTGGTACCTAATTCATTCTTATCTGTGATTGGAACGAATGAATCTGTCCTAGAAAATCAAGAAAAAAAATCTTTGTGATGTCAGAGTCAACGAATGTTCTCACTTTCATATTATTTTATATGTTAGTATTTATTACTTTTTGTATGTGTATACTCTGAAAAACGATAAAATTTCAATTGAGGAGGCCTTCACTAATATATATATATATATATATATATATATATATATATATATATATATATATATATATATATATATATATATGTTAAATACTAGGGTAAATGTTAAATACTGGGGTTGATTTACACAAATAAGAATAACTATTTAGACCAATTCCGTTTATTGCTCCATACGTTAACAACTTGTTCATACGTTCAAGCATACTCGACGACTCCCCGACTTCACATTCGTGCGCAGTAATTCTCTACTGCTTCATTGGTAAGGCGCATGTCCACTTTCTACCACTCGTCCGTCCTGACGTGACGAATGATGGGGTGCATAAAGGGGATGTATAGGGATACCGTTAACATATATATATATATATATATATATATACATACATACATACAGGGTGATTCACGGTCAATGGTACATTAAACGTTTATGGAAAACGAGGCAGAGTATCATTCTGAAAATTTGATTACGTAGGTTTTGCCGCCCACACCAAAAAGTAGAAACTACTTTGATATTTCAAATGAGACATGCTTTATATCATTGCTTTTTTTGCGGTGCTATTTCTTTCCGAATATTTTTGTGTGGTACTTCGCTATACCTATTTCCAGCGGTTTCTGAGAAATTGAGTAAATTCCTTATTTCTTGTTCCAAACAAAGCTACAATTGAATAATTATTACTACCTTATTTGGTATCGTAGGAAGCCGAAATTTTGGAAGTAGTTAACCAATGTTTTTGACATTAGTTTAAAATTGGTCTGCGTTGTCTGTCCAAAACTCTGATTTTACCGGTATTAAAAATGGTGTAAAGTGTATAATTTCAAAAGGAACAGCGTATATTTATTTGAATATTT
The DNA here is from genome assembly GCA_030704885.1 of Cynegetis impunctata. Lineage (NCBI taxonomy): Eukaryota > Metazoa > Arthropoda > Insecta > Coleoptera > Coccinellidae > Cynegetis > Cynegetis impunctata. The sequence continues at coordinate 532,807 of JARQZK010003655.1, forward strand.
CGAAGGAAATTCAAATCTCTTTAGAATGATTTGCCATATTCTTATATCTACAAATTTAGGTTTCCGAAATATAAGTGAATTCCTATAAAAATTGGATTGTGTTTCAGGCAGTCATGAAACATATTATTAAAAAAATTTGACAATTAATGTGTTAATAATGAAAGGTTTGGACGTTATATATATATATATATATATATATATATATATATATATATATATATATATATATATATATATATATATATATATATATATATATATATATATATATATATATATATATAGGTACCGGGTGTAAATGAGTGATGGGCCACCCCTATAACTTTTTAATGGATTCTTCGATTTTATTGAAATTTGGGTGGTTTATCTCAGACATAATTTTTTCACATACAGAATCAATATGGCCGACTTCCGGTTTCACAGAAAACGATATAAAAGTTAAAAATTCAAATGGAACACCCTATATATTTTTACATATTTCAATTCTGAGGCTTCAAATACATATATTCCATCTGTCAAATGTCAATTCTAGCGCCGTTTCAATTTTGTTTTTTTTTATCGTAGATGGCTGCGACGTCGTCTAAATCATAGATAATTGATTTAAAATATCGCCCAAAGTAATAATTTTTCAAAAAATTCATTATCGTGAAGTTTGTTGACGATTAAATTCTTTTTCGAACCAAAACTCAGTTTTTTAAATAGAAACATACATGGGCCAGCCGGTATATCAAAAAGCTCCTTCAAATTCCTTCAAAATGATTCACACACCAGTTTTCTCAATTTCTAAATAACGAAGTAATTATTGAAAATCTTATTCTTATTAGTTCCCTTTGCTCCTGAGACCGACCCTGTTTACGAAATATGAAAATAAAATTTGACAGATGGAATGTATGTATATGAAGGCTCAGAATTAAAATATGTGAAAATATATAGGGTGTTCCATTTGAACTTTTTTTTTTTATATCGTTTTCTGTGAAACCGGAAGTCAGCCATATTGATTTTGTATGTGAAAATCCATTAAGAAGTTATAGGGGTGGCCCAACACTCATTTACACCCGGTATATATATATATATATATATATATATATATATATATATATATATATATATATATATATATATATATATATATATATATATATATATTTATTTATATATATATATATATATATATATTGTGGCTGTCTGCCGGCTTAAGACGGCCCCAATGTCTTTGAGGACGTCTAAAAGATTATTATGTCGCTGATTCAAAGAAACTTCGCAATTCAACTTTTGACAAATTATCCCTTTTTTTCTTATTTTTATATGACAACTCTGAAAAACGTCATTCTCCGGTATACAGATTTTTTCGTCTTTAAATCAAACAATAAAACTATAACATTCTCCAGCCCCAAATGAACTCTTCATTTCTTGTTGACATCGAGAATACATAACTTTGAAGTAGGTCGTCTGTAAATACCATTTTTCGTCTTCACATCGGTGACTCTAACTTTTCCGTCTTTCCCAGGGAACACAGCTACGACGATGCCTTTCAGCCACACATATCTGGGAGATTGATCATCAACAACTATTACGACATCCCCAACTTCTATGTTTTTCTGATCACTATGCCACTTGGACCTGGTGCGAAGAATAGGCAAATACTCTTTGATCCATCTTCTCCAAAATTTATTACCCAGATCTTGGCTGTATCGCCACTGCTTTCTGAAGAAGCTTCCATTGGTAACAAAATTTTTGAGAATATTCGCTTGAGTTGAGTTGTAATGGGGTCCTAGTAAAAAGTGATTTGGGGTCAGAGCTTCTTCTTCTTGACTCTCAAATGGGATGTCAGTAACAGGCCTGGAGTTTACAATACTCTCTACCTCTAATAATAGAGTGTGTAAAACTTCTTCGTGGGGAACTTGTTCTTTCAAAACTATTCTTAGGCAACTTTTCACAGAGCGTATTAGCCGCTCCCATACTCCACTCATATGTGAAGCAGTAGGTGGGTTAAAATTCCATTTGATTCCCATAACAGAGAGCTTAATACCAATCTTGTCATGATTAAATTCATTAATGGCTATTTGTAACTCCCTTTCAGCACCTTTGAAGTTGGTGCCATTATCACTAAATATTTCTGATGGACAACCCCTTCGTGCACACATTCTTTGTATGGCCATTATTGTTGAATCAGTGGTAAGGGAATTGGCTATCTCAAGGTGTATAGCCCTGACAGTAAGGCAAGTAAACAATACTCCATAACGTTTTTCCCTCCGTCGCCCAATTTTGACTAAATACGGACCGAAGTAATCGATACCACAAAAAGTAAATGGCTTGACATACGGTGTCGTTCTTTGTATAGGTAAATTTCCCATAATTGGAATTTTAGGAACCGATTTAAGATTTTTGCAATATTGGCATTGTCTTGACACTTTACTTACTAAGTAACTTAAACCAATTATCCAATATTGCTGCCGTAATTCATTAATTTGCGTTTTTCGGCCCTGATGATTAAATTTATTGTGATAAAGTTCAACAAGTAATTCTGAAAAGCGATTTTTAGACGGTAAAATTACAGGATTTTTTTCAAAACCTGGAATGTCAATATCAACTCTACTCCTCACTCTCATAATACCAGACTCATCTAAAAATGGACATAGTTTAAAAATTTTACTATTCTTAGGTAATGTGCTATTATTTGTCAATAAATCAATTTCAGTTGAAAATTCTGTTGATTGTATAGCTCTCCACCATAATTGTTCTGCATTTATAATTTCTTTAGGATGCAGATATTTAATTTTAGTAGAGTGTTTTTTACAACTATCAATAAATCTTAAAACCCACGCAGTTGATCTAATTAGACGTAACCAAGATGAAAATCTTTCCGAATCAGGCAAAACATTTGTTAAAGACAATGCCAAGTCGACAAAAGTTCCAACAAATAATGCTTTTTTCATTTCGTTACTTTCTAACACATCATGTATTTTGTTTTCTGGCCACAAATTAACCGGTTGATATAAAAATTGCGGACCCGTTAACCAAGACGAAGTCTTATGTGAATCAGCTCTCGTAGCTTCATCGGCAGAGTTAATCTTTTGAGAGTCAGTCCAAAAAATTATATCAGTAATTTGTATTTCCTAAGTATTTTTGATGCGATGTACTAAATTACTACTCATAACCGCAGCTTCTAACTCCAGACGAGGTACTGTCATTCCCTTCAATGGAGTAACTTTACTTCTTGCAGATAAAAATGCCACGTCTATGCCCTCACAACTTTCTATCCTTAGATAAACAACAGATGAATAGGCTTTAAAACTAGCGTCAGAAAATGCATGCAACTGAACAGATGTAGCAAAAGGAATATTAGGCGAATAACAACGTGGTATTCTAATCTTAGTCATATGGTGTATCTCTTCTATCCATTTTTGCCAAGTTTTGTTTAAATTGGACGGAATTTGTTCGTCCCAGTCAATTTTTTCGCGCCAAATATCTTGTAATAATATTCAACCTTGAATTATTATATTGTCTAAGAACCCTAAAGGATCGAAAACGCTCATAACTATTCTAAGTACCTCGCGCTTTGTGGGAGCAGAATTATTAAAGTTTTTAGCTGAACATTCATTTAAATTTAATTTAAAACTAAATTCATCGCTCTCCGGATCCCACTGGATCCCCAAAACTCGTTCAATAGGTAAGCTAGAATCTGAGTTGAAATCTTTTAATTAAGCTTGTCTCATATCAACAGGTAAAGTTAAAAGTATTCTTTTAGAATTTGACACCCAGTTACAAATACGAAAACCACCCTGACTATGAATATAAATAACATCTTTAATTAATTTTAATGCTTCATCCTCAGAGTCACAACTATCTAAATAATCGTCCACATAATGTTTGTTGACTATAGCATGCGAAGCGTTCGGGAATTTTTCTCGAAATTCTAAAGCATTTTTATTTTTAACATACTGAGCTAACGATGGGGAACAAGTTGCTCCGAACGTCATTACCTGCATTTGGTATACAGAGGGTTCTTTTAATCTGTCGAGTCCACGCCATAAAATGCGTTGTGCTCGTTGGTCTTCATTTATTATTTTCACTTGGTGAAACATTTCTGCTATATCTCCGCAGAAAGCTATTTTCCTTTGTCTAAAGGTCCAGAGCACTTGTACCAAAGGTGTCAACAAATCTGGCCCCGATAATAGCATGTCATTTAAGCTTAGTCCATGCGACTTTGTTGCGGCATCAAAGACTAATCTCATTTTGCCAGGTTTATTGGGGTTGAAAACTGCGAAATGTGGCAGATACCAGGTTTTTCCAGATTCTTGTCGTTGCTCTTCGTTATTTAGTGGTCGCAAATATCCTCTTGATAGGTAATCTTTTATTTTTTGGCAATAAGCCTCTGCAAATTCTGGATCTCTATCCATTTTTCGCTCTTGGCATTTCAACCGACTGATAGCGACAGTCCTCCTTTCAGGCATAATTATATTATCGCTTTTCCACAATAACCCTGTCTCAAAACGATTATCTATTCTACGGGTTTTCTTCTCCATAATCGATAAGGCGTACTTGTCTTCGTTTGACATAAAGTAGTGATTATTTTCAGAAAATGGAGCATTGAGTTCAAAAGATTCTTTTACTAATGAGTACAATAAATCATAAGCAAAATTTTTTTCACAGATATGAAAATTAAAACTTTCTACTTTACCTTTTAACAGTTGCCCGTTTATAACCCACCCTAATTTAGTGAAGGTAGCTTTCGGGTCATACCTGGAGTTTTCAACGTACCTTCTAGGCATTGTTAAGTCATAATTATCTGTACCTATGATCATTTTTGGTTGTACATTATTAAATGACTCTATAGGAATATTTACAAGGTACGGCCATTGTCTCACCAACAAGTCTCTATCTAGAGATTGTATAGGTAGGTTTAAATTCGCAATTGTGTGTAAATCCTTCAATTTAAAAACTTTTGCTGCAGGAAATTTACCACTAATTCTAAGCGACACTTTACGAGAACTGTTGTCAGTCTGCTGTTGTTCATTTGTCCACTGCATGCATAGAGGTTGCCAAGGTCCCTCCAGTCCAAGTTCATCAGCTATACTACCATCTATTAAAGTAATAGTGGATCCTTCATCTAACAAGGCATATATTAATTTTTTGCCATAAGGGCCTTCCACATATATAGGAATCGTTCTTAAATTGACCTGAGAACCTCGAATCTGATGAATCTGTACTGGTTCTTGAATAGAAGTTTCTTGGTTAGGAATATTGTCTCGTGTTTGATTTTGTATGTCCTTATGTAACAAAGAGTTATGCTTAAACATGCAGTTATTGACCCCACATTTCTTTTTACTAAAACACGAATTCATTCGATGCTTTGATTTAAGACAAGAAATGCATAATTTATTCGTTGTTACATACGTCCAACGATCATTCAAAGACATCTTAACAAATTTTGAACATGTTTCTAAGTTATGTCTTTTATTGTTACAACAAGAGCATTTTTTCTCAGAATGTTCTTTAACATTTGTCATGAGAACAGTTTCAGATTTCTTCAGTGGGTGTGAGCGATCGTTTTTAAATACGGGTGGACAAAGGAGATTGTTCGCTTTTCCAATTTCCTTCAACCACTCTGCAAAATCGACTAAAGAAGGATGTTTTACTTTAATTGCATGCAGTGACCATTGTAATTTCAGATTAATAGTTAAATGAAGTACAAGTTCGTCTAAAAAGAGAGGATTTTTTAGATATGTGTCGTTACCTACATGTTTCATTGTCGTTACAAGATTACATACAGCATTCGAAAATTTAACTATCGTTTCTGGCTTATAATCTTTAAGAGGAGGAGTATTTTTGATTTGATCAATCATGTATTTTATTATATAATCCGGACGTCCGTAATTATTCTGCAATGTTTCTATTATTTCAGTGACGTTCAAATGAGATATAAGTAGCATTTTGACAGCTTCTCTGGCATCTCCCTTTAAACATTTACGTAACCTAGCTAAATTTTCACTGTCAGAATAATTACATAGTTTACTAGTTTCATAATATTCAGTAATAAATAACAGCCAATCAGAAGGATTGTCATCGAAAAAAGGCAGTTTTCTGTCAATAACTTGCCTTCGTAGAATGCAAGCCCCTAAATTATTGTCATTTGAAATTGTTTCAACCTTTCTGTCGGTCATAACCTGACCAATGCCATCAGCATCCTGAGATAGCCTTACCTTTTCTACCACATTAGATTGATCGGAAATAACACTCTTTTGATCTCTGTCATTCCAAGTATCAAACCATCTGTAAACCTTATCATTATCAATAGATTCGCTCATCGTGTTGTCTTCATTTAATAGAGAACCTTCTATGCTGTTTATCTCTTCATCTATTTTCAATTTTTCTAAAGCTAACTTCTTCAAGATTAACTTCTCTTTTAGCTCTAAAATTTGGGCGTCTGCTTCTAATTCCATTTCCATCTTCCGCCTCTCAGCCAAAGAAGTTGCGCTTTTCCGACCCACTGAATTCTTAGATCGAACTGACCTTTGTTTATGATTTTCAGATTGTGCATTGCTTTCTTCGTCTGCTCTTTCATTTTGAATATTTTTCTGTAACTTGATTTTGTCACTAATTTTATGTTGTTGAACATCACTTTTATCAACAACGTCCCTTAAGTCTGCCTGACTACCGTCGGTTTGGGCTCGTACACGCAGTCTCGTATTGTACACCTTTCTAACGGTCCCCGACGCCTTTTCACTTGGCATAATGTCGTCAAATTGAACTGAAAAATTTCTTCCAACGGTTCAAAGGACCAAATGTGGCTGTCTGCCGGCTTAAGACGGCCCCAATGTCTTTGAGGACGTCTAAAAGATTATTATGTCGCTGATTCAAAGAAAATTCGCAATTCAACTTCTGACAAATTATCACTTTTTTTTATTATTTTTATATGACAACTCTGAAAAACGTCATTCTCCGGTATACAGATTTTTTCGTCTTTTAATTAAACAATAAAACTATAACATACATATATATATATATATATATATATATATATATATATATATATAAGCATATATATATATAAGCATATATATATATATATATATATATATATATATATATATATAATATGAGTCAGTGAAGTATGAAACGCCTCAATTATTACGATTTTTATAAATTTTGAATTGTGAGTGTTCTATGAAATGACCAATCCTACAGTGTTATTCACATTGTTGGCAGATAGTAGCATCAAAGTAGTAGGGGAGGGTCTGGAACAGTGGCCACCTTTTTCTAAAAAAATCAATAAAAACCATAATAAATTTTTTTTATAGAATTTGATAGCTCTAAATAGCAATTACTATATTAACCTTTATAGCATTTCATTATGTAGCTGAAAAAAATTATTTGTATCCAAAAAGTTGTAGTTGCAAGAATGTGTTGCAAAGTGGCCACTGTACATGCAATGATGGTACAGTGGCCACTAGAATATGGTACTGTGGCCACTACTGTTAGGAAATGGAAAAGGAATACAAAATAGACATTTGCTAGAACGATGGTTTATTTTAGAATAACAAAATGATTTCTATAACAAAGATGTAGCTTCTGCTACTCTTATGGACAAATCATTTCTCCACTTCATGAAGCCTTTAAACCATAATTTTCCAGCAGTACAATTTTTTCTCCCAGAGGCGGGTATTTTTTTATCATTGGCCATTGCCAAGTCGTATGCTAACTTTCGCGCACATTTAGGATTCATACCATGATGCAGCTTTGCCATAGTTTGGAAATCTCCTTCGAGAGAAAATATCTGATTGACACGGTAATTTGGAGTTAGTCTTGGTACTTCTTCCAAAATTGGTGAGTTCCAGTCAATTTCTTCTTCTTGATCGTTGCATTTCTTAATATAACGCCTAAGTGTACTACGTAGAATGCTGTACCTGATAGCTGAGCTTTAACTGATAATACACCATTCATTATATCGCGAATTGCATTGCCCATAGTTTCCGCCAAAGTTTTTCCAATCTCGACATCTGTTACTTTTCGACGAGGCATTTTCCAAAATAATATCTGAAATAAATGAGATCTAAATTAACAATATTGTACTAAATAAAAATTTTTTAGTCAAAGTACAGTGGCCATCCCTTACTTAAAGCATAAAGTAGTGACCACTGTACCTACATTTAACATGGCCACTGTACCAACCAGCACATCTATTTGAAGAGTGAAGAAAAAAACAAAAACTACCGTATGCAATCAAAAGTTCATTATTTAAATATATACTTACATGTATTAGGTATAATCTGTCAACACCAGTTCACTTCGATGAGCATTTATTTTGTCACTAACCATAAACTCACTTGCTTGCTGGTTTTTACTGCACATACACAATTTTATGTTGAGTTGATTTTAAACAGAAAATCTTAAAATTCAGGCAGATAACTTTGCAAGCATTGCAAGTGCATCGTTGGCAAACACTGTACTAGATGGCAGTACCTAATCTTTCCAAATGAGAAATTCGCGTGATGGTGGCCACTGTTCCTGCATGGCCACTGTTGCAGACCCTCCCCTACCTAACTGAATATTATAGACAAAAATGCTTATAAATAAAAATGTGTAAATTGTTGTTATTAACCATCGTTTTAACATGTTTATTAATTTACCATGTTTATTAATTTACATCAAGTAAAGCTTTATCAATCTTTCTTGAATTAGTATATTGAAAATATTGCCTATTTTAATAATCAATGATCATACTCGATAAGCCATTAACAAATATTATTTTGAATGTACCTATTACGAAGTATTTAGTACTTGCAAACCCGTCTAAATTTTCGTCTCAAGTTCGACTTGTTACGGTCATATTTATATTTAAGTATTTGGCAATGTGCTCGACTCATTTATGTTGGTCAGCCATAATGACAAGGTAAATCGTGGACCTTATATGGTAGTTCAATAATGGAAGTGGTCTTTCAGTTTAAATTTTACCATTTCAAGTACTTTATTGTTTCGGTGAGGTGTTCTAGTTAAACGGACAGCAGTTGTTCTCGTTATCAATAAAAAAGTACTAGGAGGTAGTGCGCCATATTTTAAGTAGTTTTCGAATTGCTCCGAATTGACTCGGTTGACATATTTTAGTGTTTTCACAGGTTGGGAAGAAATGCGAATATGTAATTGTTGTGTATGCGGCGGTTGTAGGAATGAACTTTAATTTTGTATGAGTGTAGTTCGGTGTAATTGTCTTCTGAGTTTCGTTTCTTTTAGGCCAGTCAGCTAAGAAATTGAAAATCGAAAATTTAACAATAATTTCAAAAGTTTTTAAACTTTGGTCAAGTGAATGCTACATAGAGAAAGGAACAAATCTCATTTTGCAACCTTTTCCGAAGTCCGGAACATTGTCAAAATTGCAATAACATTGAATTTTGCTGTATGCTTGTGAAAAAAATTCCAAAAGTTCTGCAAACTTGGGGTGGTATTATAGCTATTTATGCCATCAGTTACGAAATGCCTAATTTTGTGTAACGCGTAAAAAAAAACTCACAAGTTACACAAAATTTCATTTCGTAACGTATTGCATACAAGATTTTTTCTAATTTTGAAGAAAGTAATAAAAAAATAAAATTTAATATAATTGATAAAAATTTGGAAAACATAAATTTAGTTTGTTGCTGTTACTTCATGTTAGTTGTCAGTTTGACATTTTGTAAAAAAGTCTAGACGGAAGGTTTTCAGCGAGATTGATATATTTTTAGTTTTATTTTTAAAAAGTGAGTGATTCAAGTTCTGAAGAGCTACCAAGCGATATTGAAGAGGCAGCAGGTAATGCCCTATTATCAGTAATTCCCAAAAAGTCAAAGGCAGTTTATGATTTGGCATACGAAAAATTTGTTACGCGGTGTGATGAGAAGAAAATTAAACATGTTAATGAGAAAGTCTTACTTGCATATTTTGAGGGTAAGAAATATCTAAAAGTTTCCACATTATGGACACTTTACTCAATGTTAAGGTCTGAACTAAATCTGAAAAGGAATATTGATATTAAAAATCGGGTACAGTGCTAAAAAGTCAAAAGTTTTTATTAAAGAAGATTTTGCCAAATTTTTAGTGCAAGCTGATGACAAAGAATACTTAATGGCTAAGGTTGCAATGATAATTGGAATGGCAGGAGCATGCAGAAAAGCAGAATTAGGTAACATTTCTTCCAGTTGAAAGTGTTATAGACGAAGGAAGCCATTTTCGTGTTGATATCCCACCTTCAAAAACAAAAGTTATACGGCAGTTTGCAATTACCATCACTGGAGAAATTGAAAATACGAATCTTGTTGAAATATTAAGAAAATATATTAGTGAACAAGGAAAATTCTTTAATAATTTAAAAAATTATCAAACAACTTTCCAAGGAAGCTGGTTATACGTATGCAGCAACGCAAAATCACTATGCTAGTGTGCCTTGGAATCATATACATCACTGTTGTAGAGTAGATATCTTCATATCAGGAGGTACGTGTTTAGGCGACGAATTTCTGCATTTTCAGTCTAAGCGGTGAATTGTTGTTTCCCAATATCTTTGGTGGGATGGCGCTCTGGATTGTTATCTGTCCAGTGTTACTGACCACTATTGGTATTGGGGAACAATTAGAACTTTGTTAATTCATTCCGGGTCAAATAAGCTGCACTGATGAGATCTAATAAGATCGAAACAGCTGTATGCAGATTTTGAGTCGGGGTGACTTGACAATTTCTATAATTCACCGTTCGATTGTGAATGCAGATTTTGCGTTGCTGAATACGTATAACCAGCTTCCTTGGAAAGTTGTTTGATAATTTTTTAAATTATTAAAAGAATTTTCCTTGTTCACTTTATGTAATGTATGAAATTGACCATGGTCAATTAGTATGTTTTTCATGATTTGAAAATATATTAAGTTCCGTCCCCAGGTTCTTAAACACAACAGATTTTTTGTAAAATATGCGAATGGAAAATGTACCAGAAATCCTGTGGGAATTAACACATTTAGCAGTCTGCCAAAAGTTATTGCACAATTTCTTGGTCTTTCAAATCCTGTTCTATATACTGGCCACTGCTTCAGAAGAAGCTCTGCCACTTTCCTAGCAGACAGTGGCGCGGATATTTTAAAATTAAAGAGGCATGGAGGTTGGAAATCTACCTCTGTTGCGGAGGGATATGTTGAAAATTCCATAAATAATAAAAAACTTATAGGGCAAGAAATATTTGGTGAAACATCTAATGCAATGTGCGCCGCTTCCCAAATAACAGCAAGTTCGAGCAATGAAAAAAATATGTCGTCGGGAATTAATTTGAATAATTGCAATAATTGTGTTATCAATATTTATAATAATTAATTAATTATTAATTTATGTTTTTAACTCGTATTATAACAGTTTAATAAATAGAATAATTCTTTTTGTCACTAATTTTGAAATACATTTTTCGTCACCAATTGCATAAAATTTTTCTTTATGCAACTAGTTACAAAAAGTAAGACGTTTCATAATGTCAATCAGTTTTAAAAAGTGTCACTTTATATGTCAAAATTAGAAAAAATATATTATCTCATATCACTTATCAAATTTGCAACCAATTTGAGGGTACGGAACATTTTTTTATTCAAAATTAACGTTTTTCTTCGATAAATTGACCAAAACAAATTCCAAAAGTTCTGCATACTTGATAGATACTTCGGAAAAATATACCGAACAGTTGTATAAATTTGCAACCTTTTATGTTGACTGGAACATGTTTATTTATAATTGTTTTAATTCGTGGTCATTTTTTCGGGCAAGATGCTCTCGAAATAATTACAACAGTTTTGAAACTTGGTTGCAAATTTAGAAAAAATCTATTCTGATGCATTTGCAAATTTGTAACCTTGTATGCGGTTCGGAACTTTATGCAATTTGCAAAAATATAAGAATCCAAAAATCATATTTTTGACTGCGTACAAGGTTGCAAATTTGCAAATGCTTCAGAACAGATGTTTTCTGAACTTGCAACCAAGTTTCAAAACTTTTGTAATCATTTCGAGACCATCTTGCCCGAAAAAATGGCCATCACGAATTAAAACAATTATAGATAATCATGTTCCGGTCAACGTAAAAAGTTGCAAATTTATACAACTGTTGGGTATATTTTTCCGAAGTATCTATCAAGTATTTTTAGGTCAATTTATCGGAGAAAAACGTTAATTTTGAATTAAAAAAATGTTCCGTACCCTTAAATTGGTTGCAAGCTTGATACGCGATATGAAATAATATATTTAATACTACTCCAAGTTCGCAGAACTTATGGAATTTTTTCACAAGAATACAGATTCAATGTAATTGCAATTTTAACAATGTTCCGGACTTCGGAAAAGGTTGCAAAATTTCACAGTTTGTTTTTATCTCTTTCCCGACCCTACGTTAAATTTGGAAAACTTTTGGAATTATTGTCAATTGATTATCTCAACTGACATGCCTATTTATGGAATTCACTATTTCGCTCGAAAAAATGCAGAATTAAGGCGACGATTAATTGAGGGAAAGCGGGGTCACGTGTTCGTTTAGAAGCAACTCGCATGGATTGATATCCTGTAAATTCTTCTCCAATAGATTCTATCCAAATATTTGTAAAAAATCTATTTTATCGATGAAGGTAACTTTTCTTTCTCATATTTTTGCCTACTGGACTTTCTGATGCTAATTTTTGCTGGCTAATGTAATTATTTTCTGGAAAAATTTTCGATCTGCATCAATTTTCATTTTATTCTTTGCCTCGGTTGGAAATATAAGCTATTAACTCTTTGTTTTTTATGTCTTTGTAATATTCCAATTTCATCTAATTTTTCATTGAGATATAATACTTAACTTCCTTCAATTTGAAATTCAAGAAACAATTTGATTCCACTGTGATACCAGTGGCGTTCGTACGGGTTTTGCATTGAATATTTTTGGAGAAAAAATACTACGCCTCTGCTTTCTCTTGAACTGAAAATTACTTCAGAAATCTCCATTCGAAATTAGTTTATTTTTATTTCAGGATCAATTCCTCGAAAATCTGATGCCGTATGGAAATGTTGCAACGACTAAAAACAAATTAAGAGATCAGATTTGTTCCAAAATGAATTAGGATCCAAAAAAATTAATTATTTCAATCAAGAACAGAGCATCTGACAAGAAAAACATATTTTTTGGATTCTCATTCATTTTGGAACAAATCTGATCTCTTAATTTGCTTTCAGTCGTTGCACAAACATCAGATTTTTGAGGAATTAATCCTGAGTAAAACAATTTTTATTTTTTTAAGCAGAAACCATGCGTCGGACGAAGAAAACCCATGAAATCGAATTTGCCTAAAAATTAATGAGGATCTTAAAAGAAATTTTTAGTTCAAGAGAAAGCAGTGGCGTAGTATTTTTTTCTCCAAAAACATTCAATGCAAAACTCGTACGAACGCCACTGGTAGAGCGAATGAAAATTTTTATACATCAAAAAATGTACCTTGAATACATGAACCAAATTTTATAAAGATGTCTACAATAGAATCTCAGTTATTATCAAAAAACTGATATTTTTTTCAAAATTTTATCAGCCTGTATTTCAGAAGTTAAGAGTTTTAGGACATACGTTGATAACTAGTTTTTTTCTTGAAATGAGTCAAAGAATCCCCCACCTAAATATTAGTATGTCTTTAAAGAACATATATATATATATATATATATATATATATATATATATATATATATATAAATATATATATATATATAGGTATATATATATACATATATATATATATATATATATATATATATATATATATATATATATAGGTATATATATATATATATATACATATATTATATATATATATATATATATATATATATATATATATATATATATATATATATATATATAGGTATATATATATATATATATATATATATATATATATATATATATATATATATATATATATATATATATATATATATAGGTATATATATATATATACATATATATATATATATATATATATATATATATATATATATATTATATATATATATATATATATATATATATATATATATATATATATACATACATACATACATACATACATACATACATATATGCAGGGCCCCCGTAAGGGCTACTGGCGCCTGTGTGCAAAAAAGGATTTTGGCGCCCCTTAGGTCATTTTGGATCATGTTTTTTTAAGGTAGGTAGGTAGGTAGGTGCTTGAATTAAGAAAAAAACTAAACTTTAGAAGTCATATTTATTTGTAGACTAAAATATCAAAATGAAACAAACAGAATAAAAACATAATAAAATTAGAATAAATTCTTGTTCACGCCCAATAAAAAGATATTTGTGTAAAAAAAAATTAATTATAACCAGTATCCTGTAAAGGGTTAGTGTTGATAGTATAAAGTAAAGTAGGGAACAATTACCATTTTATAAAAAAAATCAAACCTTTGAAATTGCAGTCAGCAGGTATTCAGCATTTAATTAAAAAAAAAAAAGTATTGAACAAAATATATTATGCAATACAACACTTGACAAAATAAAAATAACTTTGAATGTAAAAATTAATAGGATTACTTGTTTTTAACTTGTTGCACGGTCCAGTGAACTAGCCAGTTTAAAAACGCCTTTGGCGATGCACCGCTTTTATAGCGCTCCAGACATTATTCATGTCTGAACAGGAAAAATCAAGAAACTACCGCCTGACATGTTCTCGCAACATAGGAATCGTGTGTATTTATAACTAATCCTATTTAATTATTTTGTTTTTTGTTTGCAAATTTTTCTGCAATTTTTGACCCTGGGTTTTGGCGGCCCTAAAGGATGGCGCCCGTGTGCATTGCACACTTTGCACATATGGTAGCGGGGCCCTGCATATATGTATATATATATATATATATATATATATATATATATATATATATATATATATATATATATATATATATATATATATATATATATATATATATATATATATATATATATATATATATATATATATATATATATATGGGGGTGTCTTCATCTTAAATGCGACACACTGTATATATATATATATATATATATATATATACAGTGTGTCGCATATAAGATGAAGACACCCCCATATTATGGTTATTTGAAGAAACACAAATTTGAATTTTGGTACAGTCATAAACGGTGATGGGTCATATTTTTTAAGATACTTAACTGAATTCTGAATTTCAAACTCGGCCTACTACGAATAGACAAATAGAGCCGATTCTCAATATTTTGTTTCGCGTTAGAGATATGTAAAAAAGTTATGGGAAAAAGTTGTTCAGAAAATTTTTTTAGGCGCGTATACCAATTTTCATGACTAAATTCGCATTTTCGATTTTCTCGATATTTCAGTTATAATTCAAAATTATTAAGTTTATCTCTCAATTTTATAACTAGTACGCCATAGAAACTAAGAACTTTACTACTTGATAATTCAATGGTGTTATGTATTCAAATATTTCAATAAAATAATTAAGACAAAGGAATGATAATTTTAGTTTATAATAATTATTTTATTCTTATAACTGATTAAATTTAGAGAAGATTTATAAAACAATAATTTTTCTGATACATTTTAACAACACTGCCAGTTTCAATGAAAAGAACATTTACAGCGGCTGCTTTTCCATGAGTAACAAAAGCACGTTCGGGGTGTCTCAAGTTAAACTCTGCAGCAACTTGTCTGCTGCTACGAGAATTATCACCAAACAATCCAATTATTTCGATTTTTTCACGTAAAGTTGATGGCATTTTGATTCTCTGATCACTAATTCACTAAATTTAACTTAACGCAATACTTCTAACTAACTAGTATTTGAAACTTCAGTCAATTTTATTATTTTCCATGGCACACTAAGTATAAAATTAAAAGAAAGAAAACTCGTAATAATTTTGGGATACCAAAATATTGAAAAAATTTAAAATACGAATTTTGTCTTGAAAATTGGTATATGGGCCTAAAAAACTTCTCTGAACAACTTTTTCCCATAACTTTTTTCGATATCTCTAACGCGAAATAAAATATTGAGAATCGGCCCTTTTTGTCAATTCGTAGTAGGCCGAGTTTAAAATTCAGAATTCAGTTAAGTTCATCTTAAATGCGACACACTGTATATATATATATATATATATATATATATATATATATATATATATATATATATATATATATATATATATATATATATATATATATATATATATATATATATATATATATATATATATATCTATAGATATTATTTATCCGAATTTTTTGTGGTCATTTACTCCTTCCTCACTCAGTCGCTTATAATTCAGGCATTATATTTCAGTATTCGATTTCTGAGTTACATACGTAGGTATTTCATATTTGATGCTTTGATTTTATAGGCATGTACTAGAATATGATTTGTTAAACCTTCCGAATGTTCGATACTCATATTTTCATTCATCTCAAAAACCAGTAACCAATTCCGCCACTTGAACGGTGTTTCAAAAGAATGTCTTCTTTTATGTTATTTATTCATCCATTTAGATT
Source organism: Cynegetis impunctata (assembly GCA_030704885.1). Taxonomy (NCBI): domain Eukaryota; kingdom Metazoa; phylum Arthropoda; class Insecta; order Coleoptera; family Coccinellidae; genus Cynegetis; species Cynegetis impunctata. Next base: position 549,347 of record JARQZK010003655.1, read on the forward strand.
CAAAAGTATCACTTCAATTTATCATATCTTATTGATTACTTCGATGTGTTTGCTTTTTAAAATAGGCTCTGCATAAATAACATGGAGGTGATTTATAAGTAAAACACGGTATATGACCTATAATTATGTGCAATTTCCATCGCTTCCAATCGATAATTGCGTTACAAATGCCAGATACGATGTTTATTCAGCACGAGGCAATAATCATAGTTACGTGAATTCTAAAGTGACAACATCGTATACCACCATTTCGACGAAAGAGTCCATTGTTAATTAAGCCGCCACATTTGCTTTTTTGAAAAACGCCGATAGAACCGTCTTGCCTCTTCCACAAATAAACGCTGCGAAGGTACATCTTGGTTTATTTACTGTTGATTCATTCCTGGCACTGTCGTTTCATTTTCCTACTAGGTATTGTGGGATTCTAAATCTGTCAACGGCAGGACACCCGCGCAAGCGCTTGTTTTTCATTGAAAAAAATTGAATACAATGGAAAGTCGCCTATCAAATTACGATATGTTACCGTCAAGATTATTTTCCGTTTAGTGCGCACCACGTGACGATTTTGCCGATAGTGATTCGCTGAACAAACTAATTTGTGCCTCATTATCAAGGACTTTTTTGTGTATCCTTATATTTTGACAACAAGATGGACCGGACGATGTACGGCAAAATTGGACCGTCCGATTGGTCGCATCCCTATCAGTGTACTATCAAGAATGGGACCTTGCCCGGATGTGAGTTAATTAATTTATTTGATTGTGATTTTTCAAATCGTTCATAAAATTGGACAAATAAATTTATATAACTTTATAAAGAAATAAAAAACTAACTTTTCATAGGTTGAAATAAAAATCTGTTAAGTAAACGCGCTTCGTCATATATAACATTGACTTCATCTCGTAATAAATTATGGTATTACAAAATAATCTATTTATACGAAAAATTGAATATAACAGGGGGGTTCCTAGAGAAACTAAATAACAATAAGCAATTCATTAAGAGTTATTAGTAGGTACATTGAACAGATTAAGGAGGGGAGAAGGGTTTACATCATTCTGGTAGTTAACTAGGTTTCCGGAACTTTTCTATTTATTGATATAAAGGGATTCCCAACAGTTAATTTGGTGGAGACTATTTTCTAACTGTAATATTTTATAATTATGACTAAAGGTATGTTTTTTTTGAATAAGATGGCACGCATAATTAGAGTCAGTTTATATATACGTCCTATATAGAATTTAGAATTTTTCACAATTGTTACAGTTGAGTCTATAAACACCAGTACGTTAATCTCTATGAATTTTTGATTTGTTGTTTTTAATCAATTTTCCAATGCTATGGTCGGTTTTATATGAAACTTTGAAATTTTGTTTACGAAAAAACAATTTCAGGTTTTCGGAAGGTTTGCCTAAGTATGTTAAACTGTTAAATACTGTACTTTTCTCGGATATAAGTGGGTAAACTTCTGAAATTGCCATTTTGTATTTTTTCCTCTGAATGAGGCTGTCAATCATATTGGGTGAATAACCATTATTTACTGCCATTTGTTTAATTATATGCAATTCCTTTCGGAAATTAGCTTCGGACAACGGAATTTTGAGGAGCCTATGAATCATACTATGATAAGTGGCTAATTTATGTGAAATGGGGTGTAGTGATGTGTTATGAATTGTAATATCTACTAGAACCTTCAAATCCTTCTACTAGACTTACTATGACACACTTGAATTATTAACTCAATACTTTCATGATGAATAAAACTAAATTTGAATTTACTACGTTTATTATAACAAAATATTTTGAAAAATATAACACTGCGATTGCAATTTCGGTCACTAGACCATCATCGGGCAGATTGAGTTAAGAACTGAATACAGAATAATTATAGATTTGCGCTTACGGGTGGGAAAGGATTGTTGCAGGTACCCAAATAGATAAGAGGAACATATTTCAAGAAGGGCTAATCGAGTGAATTTCCCAAATTGGTACAATACAATGTTCTTAGAAAAGTCGTTATTGTTTGAATACACTAAATATAGGAGAATATATCAAGTCAATCTGGTCTTGATATATTCTGGACTAATTTGAAACTATGTTTTAACAATTGTTTCATAATTATACTATCTTTTGGATGATAAATAATTTTCGCCTGGTTTTTATGAATGATCCTGATGTTGTAATTTTTTAATATTTGGAACCATTAGGTCCTTATCTTCGTTTTTTGCATTGTGTATATAGTTCCATCCATTAGATATGATAATGATCCTTAGGAAGTTTTCCAGACATAGCAAATTAAGGTCGAAATGGTAAATTTAAAGGCTGAACTCGAACGTTTCGCCAACTTGATTTTAACTGATCCTCGAATGATTTTTTAGTGAACTCATTGATACCTATTAGAAAGCAAAAGAAACATTATATTCCAGAATCCATTGTGATTGTTGTTTGATGTAAGAAAATTAGAGTAAATGGGAAAATCTCGATGATGTATTGGTGAATTAAAGATAAAATACAGTTACGGATAGAACTATTTCCTATTTCTTCCGTTTTATTAATCTAATTTCGATACTATGAAAATAGATTCATTTGTGTACGTTGAGCATCCCGTCAAAGAATCAATAAATAAAGAAACAATTAAAAATCTCCATAAAAATGCTATAAAATTCGGAAATATCGAAACCCAGAATAATGACTTGGAAATGAATTTTCATTATTTCAATTCAAAATTAGAATTATTCTCTATATTCACGCACTATTTTAGGTCCAGGCTCCCCTGGTCCCCCGCTAGCAACGCCCCTGGTCCCAATTAAAGATGACTATGATTATTATTAATCATTATTCATTCATTATTTACTTTATCTAATCGACTTATTTCCTAAATATTGTTTATCTCAGTTTATTCAGGGGTAATACCACTAGAGCTCAGATTTAGCCGGATATTTTTTCGTCGTTGTTTTCGAAAACTTACTTTCATTGGCAATTTAACGAGAGCTGTCTGAACAGATCGAGTTAAATTGCCAATGAAAGTAAGTATTCGAAAACAACCACAAAAAATATCCTGCTAAATCTGAGCTCGCGTGGTATTTGGTACGACAATTCCATGAATTATTGTTAATGCCAAATCAGTGAAAGGATTGAAAGTAACATGAAATTTTTCGAAATACATGGTTTGCAACATTTTCGCGGTTGTGTTCCACATTGTTTTCACCACATATTCTTTATAATCTTTCCCATTCTGTTTCTTCATATTAAAGCCCCAATCCATCAATATTCCTGCCACATTTTCCACTGACTGGTTTCTAAATTGAAGTTTCGTTGTTTACAAAATTCGCTAAATTGATTCCAAATGGAAGAATAAATTTTTTCTGTATTTTCAGGAGTTGATTTTTCGATCTCCCTTATTATTTCTGCCTCGCTAATATTTCCAAATCTCAACATATTTACTGGAATATTAGGTATTTGTTGTAAAATTCTGTTTTCGACATTTACAATAATTGTCAAACTGATGCAACGCTTGCTAAACGAATAATTGCTAGCGTTGGTAAGGTAACGTAATTTATCCGATATTTTTATCCACTTGCATTTCTGTTCCTTCCGATAGCAAACTACGATTTATTTTTCACTTGTATATTATACGTTTATTTCACCTTGGATACGGTTGCTATAAACACACTCATTATGCCCTAGGCCATTATGCCCGCATTTGCGGGCATAATGGATTAAAAACGCCCGCTTATTGTACTAGGAGAAATGAAGCAAATTTCATTGATTAAATACTTCATAATCCTTGTCGTATAAGATACTGGATTTCTCCGACAATGAATTATTCGCAGCTTTGGCTGCATTTTCTACTATATTCTTGGGTAAATTCATTTTCATTTCCATTATTTCTATAAGACTACACAAAGAAAGCAGGAATGACATTCACTAAATTTGATGACAAAAATATTCACAAACGTCAAACTATCAACAAATGACATGCCTACTATGAGAAGGAAAATGGATAGGAGCAATGAAACGATTTTAAAATCGCTTTTTCATCATAATATAATAATTTTTTCGTGAAAAATAAAATCTTGTATGCACCACGTGCGTTACTAGATCCTTAGAAACATTCATCCATGTTTCCCTCAGGGCATAAGGATCTATATAACGCACTTGGTACATAAATAACTATTTCGTTCTCTCAAATGGGAATTATTATACATGAGTGGAATTGTCAGTAATAATATAACAAGAGAGTGAGAATAAATTGAAAATAATTTGACAGATTCTTTCAAAACTTGTTGCCAGGCAATAGTCACGAGAGCCCGGAGGGCTCGGATGGCTATTTCCAAATGGCAACAAGTTTGAACAAAATCTGTCAAATTATTTTCTATAATTTATCGAACTCGCGAGTTATATTTGACTAGATTATTTTTTGATTCAAAATATTTTTTGTTATTTCTGCATCAGAAAAGGTACTAAACCGATGATTTTCATCCATTTTATATATCACGTTGACACAATTAGGTAATTATTTTGACAACTATCTGACACTTGCTAAGCAAATAAAAGCTACAGTGATTATTCCCGAGAATAATCACAAAAGATTTATTCCCACTACAATAATGACATCATTGGTTAAAACTTACTTTTGTGACAAATAAAGAAGCATTTCATTGGTTTTAAGAAACGTCAAAAAATAAGCATTTCAATATCTGACTACAGTTTCTGTCATATAAAATGAAACACTCAGTGGATTCAGTGATCAGATATTCTACAACTTCAAATTAATTCGAACTGATATTGTAGTCCCTTGACAGAAGAAAAAGTAAATAATTGCAGTTAGTTCATATTAATGCTTTTTTAGGGTCCCGTACCGAAAGGGTACAAACGGAACCCAATTACTAAGACTTCGCTGTCTGTCCGTCCGTCTGTCTGTCTGTCTGTCACCAGGCTGTATCTCAAGAACAGCGATAGCTAGACAGTTGAAATTTTCTCAAATTATATATTTCTATGTTGCCGCTATAACAGCAAATACTAAAAACAAAATAAAATAAATATTTGAGGAGGGCGATTTTTTGGCCCTTTTTTGCCCGATATCAATAATGGCAACAGGTAAGGAATTGAAATATTCACAAAATACTCGGATGTATTTTTACTTTAAAAGTAAATAATTAAATTGAAATAAAATAAATATTTAAGGGGGGCATAGTCAATGCTACGAAACACTTCGTGCGCGAGTCGGTGTTGTTGGTCCGACTCGCACTTGGCCAACAACACCGAGAATATAGGCCGATTTTTTCACAATATTCACTATGAATAAAGCCAAATAAAGGCACTATTACTGCAACCAATATTACACTAACCTGTAAGTAGTGAAGCTGTGGTGGTGTCGCCAGTTAATAGGTAATAATTTAGTATCACTAATAATAATATTCTGAAACTTAACGATTGAGAATTTATATTGATTTGTTAAGTTATATAAATATATAAATATATATATATATATATATATATATATATATATATATATATATATATATATATATATATATATATATATAATATATATATATATATATATATATATATATATATATATATATATATATATATATATATATATATATATATATATATATATATATATATATATATATTAACGAGATTTACAGTAAATTGACAACATGTTTCAAAACCCATGGAATAAACAGAATAAATCACTGAAGCTGTTGACACAGCTTTTGCGTGATAAACAATCAATTTTAACAAAACAAAAACATAAACATAATATAATATCATTAAACATTACAACAGCTCAAAAACACAGAACAATAGTATATAACACTGAAATATGAGAAAGTACGTGAAGTGTAAAATAGGCAGTGCAGAATTGCAAAGTTAGAACAAAAGCACAAAAACGAGAAAAGGTTATTGCACAACAATATTATAACTTAGTTAGAGTATAAAATAATTTCACCTGAAGACATACGGCCGAAAATGAGTTAGAACATTGAAGATTTTTTTTTTTTATAAAATTTTATTGCACTTCACTATCAAATGATTCAACCTTCTATCATTCTGCGTATTCTTGTTCTGTCCGTCTCTTTCACAAATTTGGAGAGTTGGGTTTTAAAGCTCTTCAGAGAAGTTTCATCGATTATTCTTTGTGGTAGATGATTGAATAATCTCGGTGCCAAATAGGAGTAGCTTTTTTGACCTATTGTTTTAGATGCTACTGATGTACAATATCTATTCCTCCATCTGGTCGTGTATCTGTGGTTCTGAGTAGTAAGTCCATTTTGATCCTTATATTGCTGACATCCTATCTGAATAACATACAGCTGTCTAACATCCAATATTTGTGCTTCAGTATAGAGTAAGCTTGGGTATCTAGAAGGTTTGTTTAGCATCAATCGGAGGAATCGCCTCTGAGAGATCTCGAGGGCATGTAACTAACTTTCGGACACTCCTCCCCAACCAATAATACCATAGTTTAGGTGTGGCTCAACCAACCCATGATATAATATTTTCTTATATTTAACGCTCGAAAATGGTGCAACTTGTTTGAATCTAAATAGGATACTACGAAGTTTTTTAGTTAGATACTCCATATGATGGTTCCATCGCAAATGATTGCCAATGTAAATGCCCAAATATTTAATTTTTTTTATGTTTCATGGCTACTGAAGGGCAGGTATACGGTTTTATCAAAGTTGATTGAGAGCAATCTACTGTCGAACCAGTCTTTCAGTTTTTCAAGATCATTTTCAATGTTTAATTTAAGATTGTACCAGTCATCTTGTTTGTGATATATATATATATATATATATATATATATATATATATATATATATATATATATAAATAGAACATACAAGATGTGGTTTCTAGAGAAGATATAAGCAAGAGTCAATGGTAGGTATATTAAACAGATTAAGAAGAGGAGAAGGGTTTACCTCAATCTGGTAGTTAACTAGGTTTCCGGAATATATATATATATATAATTATATTTTTCAACACGAAGAAACTATTTTTAAAAATAACGATTTTATTCAGAACGATGTTTACAGGTTGAGAGTTCAAATCAAACTTACATTTTTATTATTCTAATTGTGCTCTCTAGCTAAAAAGGATGAATAAGCATTTCATATATATTATGCGCAGCGTCTACAACTACAATTCAGCATTTTAAAAGGGAGATACAGGCTGTCTCTCATATAACTCTTCCCCTCTTTGGGAAAGTTCGTTATTCCTCTTAATGAGGTGACGAATCTTAGTATAAAGTTTATATAAAAAGAAAAATACAATTACAATGACAATAAACAAAACAAAAAATGGTAACTATGCTAAGAGTTGTGGGATGTGGAGCCCACTGGTAAATGTCCTCTAATTTTGGTACTTCTTCTTCTTTAATCATTGATATGTCGGTAGTATAAGTCCAATTCGTTTCCAACGGGATGAGGTCGACTTGGGCGTATTTATGAAGAACCTCTAATGGTATATGTTCTTGAAACCATTAGATACTTCCATCTTCGATTTGAAATAGGTCCTTTTGAGGGTAGATTGGTATACGGCTACATTGATCCTTAAGTGTAGCTAGTACATGTGTAAGGCATTCTGGTGGTTTGGTCATGTAATCTTGTTTTCCAATGTAGAAGTTTTCTACTTGTTGGACTACCTCGGTACTCCATATAATTTTCTTGTTGAGTGTTAATCCATAGGATTGAAGGTGGGGTACACTGGTATTTTGGAAAGGTAAGTTGTATACTTTGTACAGGTCATATTCAATTTTTGAAAAATAGGAATAGTGATACTGAAAAGAATGTTAAAATCTTTGATAAATACTCTAACGGTGCATGCTGCATAATAATCGCTGAAATGCGTAACAGGCAGCAGTTTTATTTTCAGAACTTCCGTTAAACGTTGATAGCGGCAGAATATTCTCGTGTAATAAATGAATAGCACTTCCTATTTAATTTACCTAATAGAATAGATATCTCGTGTGAATAGAGAGTTATTGAATTCATTCTCAAAGCCACATTTTGGGAGTCTCTTAATTGATTAGTTTTCTTTATTAAGAAATTGATAGTGTCGACATATTTTGACTGTGTATCTGAAATTATTTCGGCGAGCGTTATTAGAAAGAGAATACGTACAGTGGTCATCTGAAAATACGAAAACCAATTAGTGTTTTCTTTGTTTAATTTTATTTTTATGATAAATGTGTTGATTCCGAGGATTCTTTTTATATTTAATTTCATAATTGAACTCTTCTGGTTTTAAATTTCCATCGCATCAGACGCGAGTTTGGCTCTTTTAACGAATTTAGCCAAATTAATGGTTTATGGTCTTATAAATAATAAATTTCGTACCGTACAAATACGGTCGAAAATGCGTAGTAGCCCAAACAATCGATAATTATTCTTTCTCGATCGTCGAGTATTTAATTTCTTGATCAGTTAACGTTCTGCTGGAGTATGCTAACGGTAAATCATTAGGAACATTGCCTTGCGATAAAATCGCTCCTAAAGCATAATTTGAAGCGTCAGTCGTTAAATTGAATGTTTTTGAAAAGTCAGGATAGTTTAGAATTGGATGATTAATTAGTAGGTTTTTTTGAGGTCAGGAATGCTTTTTTGTCTGTCAGGGTCGATTTTCGAGTCTTTCTTCAAGTACTTAGTCATTGGTTTAGTGACTTTAGCAAATTCGGGATAAATTTACGATAGTAGCTTAGCATACCTAAATAAGATTTAATTTCTTTAAATGATCTAGGTAAGGAAATCTTTCAATGGCTTCTATTTTCTTGGGATTGGGTCTGATAATGCCTTTTTCTAATAATTCCGCGATTTGTTTCTGAATTTCCGCACGGTGTTTTTTCGGGGGTATCTATATATTTTTGCATGAACAGGAAAATTCATCTTTAGTTCTGATATGATGCTTGATTTTTGAAGTGAAATTCAAGGATTGTCCCGCTAATTGCAGGGCGTTTTCAGTATTATCGAAAATTTTAATTAATTGATTCTGAATTTTCATAGGTGAATGTGATAAATCTATAGGGTAAGATAATTTTTCTAGGAATCACTTTTTGAAAATATATGGGTATTCTACAATTTTCACCTATTAATAAATTATTCTGTAAGTCAATAGTAAAATTATTTTTCTTAAAAATTCAAAGCCTACAATGCCATCATACTGAGTATGGAATTTGTAAATTACGAAAGGAAATTCTTTTTTTCAAACCAAAGGAATCCACGGGAAATAAAACTTTTTCATGACTCTTATCGTGTCCGTGAGGTGAAATTAAATCAGTGTCTTCTGGATAAATGAGATGAGGTATGCTGTTATAAGCAACCTTAGGATCTATTAAGCAGACAGTACATCCGCTATCTAAAAGTAATTTGCATTTCGGATATTCATTTGCGATGTAAGGCAAGCAATTTTTTTCGATTTTTTCATTTATAGAATTTATGTCAAATTGAATTTCCGAGATCATTATCTGAAAATTTTTTACAATCTTCTTCATTGACATCAAAATTTTCGTCTGGAGGACTGTTGTCCAATTCATGATTTTCATGTATATTTTCTTCGCTATTTTTCCGCGTCGAGATTTGTAAGTTCTTCGGATATGAAAATTATTCGGTGTTTGTCCCATATTTTCGAAATGATTATATCGTTGATTTTGATATTGATTACGCGGTATTTGCGAACTAACTGTCATTTGACGTTTTTGAGCTGTTGGGTTTACAGAAATAGTCGACATAGGAGTCGGTCCTATTATACGCCACATAATTATTATTTGGTCGAAACACACGTTTGTTTTAGGTATTTCCTTGTTATTTCTTCCGAAAAACCTGACTATTCGTCGGATATTGTCTTTGCGGTAGTACTGTTCTTTGTTGTAAATGAATAGGTTGAGAAGGAAACGTTTTCGTAGGTGCAATCACTGGTTGTTTCCATGTTCTCATCAAATCTAGTTGTGATTTTTGAGACATATAATTCTCTATAGTCTGTACCGTTAAGTCAAATGTAATATGCGGTGTAGTCAATAGAGCAGTTTGTAGATCTATTGAGACATTACTTATAAGGACGTTTTTTGCTAAGTCTGAAACTAGTTGTTTATGTAATAATTTCAGAGCTTGGTCTAAAGTAGGTTCTGCGTCAATTCGATAATTAATTCGGATTTTATAATTTTTAACTAACTCAATGAAATCTAGGACGTCTTCATTGGGTTTCTTGCGCAGAAATTGAAGCTGATTTTTAAGTACATCGAGATTGACATGATCACCAAATTTATTCAATAAAAATGTTTTTATTACCGATCCAATTATTTGGTACATTAGATGATCGAAACTCGGCATTTGCTTTTTCAATTAATTTGCTTTTAATGACAGCCAAACAATATGTTTTTCACTATCTGGTCTTCGTTAGAAAATTGCGTAAGATATTCTTCGCACGAATTCAAGAATGAATTCAACTCGGCTTGTGTTCCTGAGAATTTTGGCAATAGAGATCCAAACTCACGAGCTATCATTAAGCCGTTACCTTCAGCCATTTTAACTTTGGACAATTTAGTTTTTTTTCTTTCTTGAATCTAAATTCAATCTATTCAACGAGTCTGCCAAAGAATCAATGATGAAAGTCAATTTAAAATAATTAAAATTTAAAACAAATTCTTAATTTACTAATGACCTGCTACAACTATTTGTTATAGGGAGTCTGTAGGTTTTGGGCTGAAAACCATGGGAAAAACAGGAAGTTGATTAACTACTGCAACTTACGTTCTGATCGTTATTCCAAAGTGGAGTCCTCGGCGCTACCCTTAACTATGCACTCTGTTGATTTCTTCAATGGTCAGTTGAACTCGGGACCGGTACTGCCTAATTTCGCCGTCACTGTGAGATAACAACTGAGCTTATGTGTTCTAAAATTCGGATTGCTCTTAAGAATTAATATTCACTTAATGCACTTCTTTTCACGAAGGATTAATGAAGCAATCCCATCCTCGTCGCCAATTATATTTTTCAACACGAAGAAACTATTTTTAAAAATAACGATTTTATTCAGAACGATGTTTACAGGTTGAGAGTTCAAATCAAACTTACATTTTTATTATTCTAATTGTGCTCTCTAGCTAAAAAGGATGAATAAGCATTTCATATATATTATGCGCAGCGTCTACAACTACAATTCAGCATTTTAAAAGGGAGATACAGGCTGTCTCTCATATAACTATATATATATATATATATATATATATATATATATATATATAGAGTTTGAGGTTAGACGACTGTCTAAGTTAAGGAAAAACGTGCATATTTGGGTATGCAGTCATAGGGCTAAATAAAAGTGAACTCTTGTTTCTTTTCTGGCTTTCGAGTCTTTATTGGTTCTTCATCAGGAATCAATGATTAACAAAAATGTGCTGTAAAGTTTATGGAGAGCTATTTGAGGGGGCGTCAACAGTATGTTGAAACATCAAAGGGTAATTCTGAAGTAGGTTCTGTACACTGCGGCGTACCTCAGGGTTCTGTATTGGGTCCCTTGCTTTTTTGTATTTATACATTTTACATTACACAGGGGTTGACTTATTGTAGGGACTTCAGATATGCCGATGACACTCAGATTCTGCATTCATTTCGATCTTCGAATGTAGATGAGGCATCGATTAGAATCAACGAGGACTTGAGAGTCTTATCTGAAAATTCTAAAAAACATCAACTGTCACTTAATCCGTGCAAAACCAAACTACTGGTATTTGGAAAACATCGAGAGAGGGTGGAGGCTGGGTTGCAAGTTGAATTGAATGGTGAGAAACTCGTACATGTAAAATTAGCTAGTAATCTTGGACTTATAATAGATGCAAATCTCAGATTTACTGATCATGTTTCTTCTTGCATCCGTAAAGCTTATGCTAATTTGAAAATGCTTTACCCTCACAGGCACTCTCTAAATACAAAATTGAAGAGACTGTTGACTGAAACTTTGGTATTAAGTCATTTTAATTATTGTGACGTTGTATACGGACCATGTCTGATGGAGGCTGATAAGATTAGAATCCAGCGAGTACAGAGATCCTGTCTCAGATATATTTACGGAATTAGAAAATATGATCCAGTGATTCACAAGTTGAAGGCATGTAATTGGCTAGATATGGAGAAGAAACGTACATTTCATTCGGCCGTGTTATATCACGCCATTATAATATATAAGAGTCCAACCTATCTGTTTGAGAAAATTCGTTTTCGATCTGATGTTCATACATTGAATCTGAGATTCAAAGGACTATTATCTCCACCACCTCATTACACTTCCGCATTTACTCGATCATTTTCGCACAACATATGCTTTGTTTATAACCGGGTACCCTCTTCTCTGAAAGATCTTGGTCTTCTCAAATTTAAAAAAAAAATGAAGGAATTTTTATTTTTATTGAGAAATTTAACTTGAGTGAGTGATTTTGACTGAAATGTTTTCACTGAAATATTTTGTACGGAATATGTAGTATGAAAGAACCATTTAGAGTCATGTATTTGGGGCTTAATATAATATCAGTTTTACTGCCTTAAGCTCCTTTTTGCAGGCAACTACAGTTTAAGTTAATTTTTAGTATTTTGTTTTGTTTGAGGAAATTGTATACTGCAAAAAAATAAATTTATTATTATTATTATTATTATTATAAGAACACCAAACAACTGGTTCAATTATTACTTACGAAAGTGAGATTGAAATCTTAAAACTATGTCAAACATTACAGAGGTGTGTGTAAAGTCGGTGCAACTCCAAAATATAAAATGCGAGAAAGAATTCTCCTTGAAAAAATTCAAAAACACAAGCGGAATATTGTCCGTACTGACAAGACAAATAACGACGCAATAATAAATGACGAACCATGTTCGTACAAAATGAGCTGATCAACCATCAAGTGTGCCAACCCATCACAAATTACCTTGAAAGAAAAATAAAACAGAAAAAATTAATCGATGGACTTTTTAAACCGAGAAGGGAGCCTCAACAAGTAGCATAAACTATACTAAGGTTATCAATATATCAGCTCTGGCATTCAGAGAATTAGGTTCCTTGAATATAAACGACATTTTCTAAACACATATCTTTTTCAAATTAGATTCATGTTCAAAAATAGTAACATTATCGTAATCAGGTTTGTGGTCATCATCGATAGTATGTTGTACTAAAGTGGAAGCCTTTTTTAGGTTTCTAATATCACCTCTATGTGAGCAAATTATATTAGTTTTCGCTTAGTCCGGCCAATATACTTTGTGTTGGATTTTGAATGTGGAATTTTCGTCGGGGAATACATATAACCTGCTCCTTTGGAAAGTTGTTTGATAATTTTTTTAATTATTGGAGAATAATCCTTGTTCTCTTTATGTAGTATATTAAGCTTACCATGGTCAAGTTTCATATATATATATATATATATATATATATATATATATATATTTATATATATTTATATATATATATATATATATATATATATATATATATATATATATATATATATATATATATATAAGGTGGAGTGTGGTAAGTGGGGATCTGGGGCAAGTGGGTATTTTTTTTATAATTTGGAAAAAACACTGAATTTGGGAACTCAACTCGGAGAAAAATATTCTTCAGATCTTAATTCAGTTACGACATATTGTTTTTGATTTTCAAAGCCATTATGAAACAAGTACATGGTCGTTCTAGAAGGAGCTGAATTTTATCGAAAGATTGAAGTTACCTAATGGAAATTAAAAATATTGTCTTTACCATAATAGATCACCTGGGAACAAATTTTCAAGTTTGTTCTTCTTTGTATTACTCATGCTACTTCTAGTATTTTTTTCATTTTTTCCCCATTTTTTTTGTCATTTTTATTGCCATAGTTCCCACTTGCCCCGCAACTTTTGTTTGGGGGGCAAGTGGGAACTATTTCTTCGGGGGAAGTGGGTATTAGTCCCCACTTGCCCCAATACCACACTCTCCTGTTGAGAGGAATCTATAAAACAAAAAAATCGCGAGGAGAAAAAACCGAAAAAAAGAGTGACTCCAGGGGCTGAAGTGATCACCACAAAAGATGCTTTGGAAAGAATATCTGTTAAGAACAACAAACCTTCAGAAAAATCAAAGATACCGAAAAAGAAAACCAAAGTTAGCATGACAATTTATATCCGATAGTGACGAAGAAACCTTAGAAGATCTGCGAAGGAGATATGAAAATGAAGAAATAGGGAGACAACAAGAAGAAAATCTCTTGAACATTCATCACAACATCAGAGTTGGAATTTGGGTTTTGGTTGAATTTTCAACTAAAAAATCCAAGAAATACTTTGTTGGACAAGTTCTAGAAGTGAAAGCAGAAGAATTGAAAATGAAATTCACGAAGAAGAAAGAAGATACTTCGAAACCAATATTTTATTGGCCAAAAATAGAAGATGAATGTTTGATCACAGAAGATGCCATTTTGAGAGTACTGCCTGAGTCAGATCTTGGGAGAAGAGGAGAATTATTATTTCCTGTTCAATTCAATTCGTTCAATATGAAATAATTTTCCTTTTTCAACATGAAAAATCTGTTGTAGAAGACCCTCATATTATATTAGTTTGTTTAAGCCCTAAATTTTCACAGTTTGTCTATTAATGAAATAAATTTTCCAAACTATCATTTCTGATCAAAATAACCTCTCCCCAAAAAAGTTCATAACTTTAGTAATTTTGCTGATATTTCGAATGTAAAAAAAGCAAATTGAAGATTGAAATATGTAGATTGACTCACTTGCCCCATTCAATAATATCAATATCCATATGAAAAGTATAAGCAACGAACCCACTTGCCCCAGATGCTGGGGCAAGCGGGTTCTACAGACAGGTTTCTATATAACAATAAAATTTTCGAAAACTTTTCTTTCTTCATACGAAATAAATCAATGGGATGTCGTGTTCATAACACAGCATTTCCAGTTCAGAGCGCACTTTTGTACATCAAGTTTTCTTAAAGTTATGTGGTTCCAAAGTCAACCTATTGAAATTTTAGTCCCCACTTACCCCACTTCACCTTATATATATATATATATATATATATATATATATATATATATATATATATATATATATATACAGGGTTTATTTCACTAGGATAATGTCAACATTTAATAACTATTTGCATAAACATTTACTATTTATTAAAATACACTATAATTATTGACGCGTTTCATTTTCAAAACAATTTCACAATTAATTCAATATTTAACAGTCTTTATATTACTTAGCAAGGCGTCGATGTCATACTGGTTATTTCACGTGATTAACTCCATCTCTCTCTCAATTCGTATTTTCTCAGTTTTCTCGGTGAATGATGTTATGGTATAACATCATATCATAACATCATCGACGCCTTGCTAAGTAATATAAAGACTGTTAAATATTGAATTAATTGTGAAATTGTTTTGAAAATGACTAGAAGTCGAAACGCGTCAATAATTATAGTGTATTTTAATAAATAGTAAATGTTTATGCAAATAGTTATTAAATGTTGACATTATCCTAGTGAAATAAACCGTGAATATAAAAATGTCAGTAAATACCAACGAACTTATATATATATATATATATATATATATATATATATATATATATATATATATATATATATATATATATATATATAATCTTTTGATATCTTTTGATAATTATTATATATATATCAGAAGGAATAACTCCGGTCGTAATACATCAAATAGGATAATGGGTTAAACATTCAGTCTCTTAGTACGACGATGTTGTTGTGGGTAGAATTCGTAATAGTTCTCACAAATCACTTTTATCTTATTTTAAATAATTGTGTATAATGTAGTACAGTTTAATTTTATGGTTTGTCACATTGATTTTGTATTTTTTCCTTTGTTGTAGATGTTAGCTTATTTTATAACCTCAAACATTCGAGTCCTGATGAAGGCTTAAATAGAATCCGAAACGTTGACGAAAAATATAAGAAGTACACTTGATTAGCCTTTATTTAATCCTATTTTATATATATATATATATATATATATATATATATTTATATATATATATATAATTGAATAATGATCTGCATAGTTTCATAGTAATAAAGGAAGGAGAGTAAGCTTTATGTCAAAAACATTATTTCCTCAATTCAATTTTCAGACTGGAATAAAAGGGTGAATGCTCAGTAACATGAGTATCCGTTAAACACATTTAACGTCATAAAAATGACTGCTGGAGGATGATCTACGAGGTCTAGTGAAAATGTGTGGTGTCACAACACCACACTTTTTCACTAGACCTCGTAGATCATCCTCCAGCAGTCATTTTTGCTCCATCACCTGGTATACTATCACAACAAGCTCTGATCTTGTGCCAATAAATGTTCAGAATATTAATGCAATTAAATTGTAAATAATAAGGAATAGCACTACCTTGTGTGCTAAAAAAGTAATTCAAGGTGAAAAGTCAAAATTTTGAGTTTTGGATTTTTCTCGAAAAATATAGCCTTGACAAAAATTTTATATCACAAAATTATCTACAAAAAAAGTCTTAACACTTTTTAATTTGAAACTTCTAGTAGGTAGGTTTCAAATTTACAATTTAGTAGTTCACTTTTTCTTGTAATTTAATTGTTTAGTAATTTATCCTTTTGAGTTGGTAGCAACGTGAATTTATACGTTTTATTTTCATATCATATGCTGGTCATTTGCGAACATTTTTTGTCATACTCTTTTCACGGCATATGTACTTTGTATCTGTTTGTGTTTCATTTCGAATTCGTATGCAGTCGTTTCGTTCGTGCGTCCTGTTGTGTCCTTTTCGTAAATATTATCATGGATCATCAATCCAGTCATTCGGGAAACGGTCCTCCTGAGAATCAAGGAAATCCTTATGCGGTCCAGGCGAATCATCAGGAAGAATGTGATGAAATTATGGTAGAAAACGATGATGATACGAGTAGTTTCGGTTGCGGAATGCCTGAAGCTGCTCCGGTTCCACCACAGCGATCGAATCCATCACTTAATGTCATAAATCTCGATGATTTCCGAAATGAACCATCAGGTGCAGGTCCGGCCATTGTTCCTCAAGTTGCAAATATAGATATTATGTTGAGGAATGGTGAGTTTTGAAATTAATTACAAATGGGAAGAAAATGCCATTCAACATTATGAATATATTTACTAACATCAATAAACTTTTTGAATATTAATATATATATATATATATATATATATATATATATATATATATATATATATATATTTATTTTAATATAATTTTATATATATATATATATATATATATATATAATTATATATATATATATATATATATATATATATATATATATATATATATATATAATTATATATATATATATATATATATATCAATATATATATATATATATATATATAATGTATAAACTTTAAAATAAAAACACTTGGCTTATGTTTCACAATATAAAAAATATTTAGATACTGTATTTAGCAGTAACGAAAAGTCGACATGTTTCGAGTTATGAACTCATTATCAAGACTGACTACAGGAGAGTATTGCATCGTAATTTATAAAACAGACAAAAGCAAAGGTGATACCTGAAAATCAATTTGTTCGTTTACAAGGGGTAATTGACTATTATGGGCGGAACTTATTTCGAGAATTTCAAGAAGGTCAAGGCGTTTACCCTTGTTACCTGAATGTAACAATTTGGTTTTGTTGAAATCCAGGAAGTGATTGAATTTTATACAATGTTCAGAGAAGCCAATGGTATTTCTGTTTTGTGAAATTGACTTTTTATGTTCTTCAACACGAATATTTATATTCCTTCCTGTCTGTCCAATATAGAAAGCAGGACATTCGTCGCAAAATATTTTGTAAACACCACTGTTTTCTCCGATGTTAGATTTTTCTTTATTATTGACCAAGAATGACTTCAAGTTTCTTTTATTTGTACAAATTGTTTTAACGTTATTTTTCGATAGTCTGTTGCAAATTTTGCTACTCAAATTAGGCACATAATTTATTGGGAAGTATTTTTGTTCTTCATTAATAGTTTGCGTGGGGTATATTGAATGCAACAGATACTTTATTCGTTTTTTCCCAATGAGCTTGTCGATAAGACTTTTATTGTAACCGTTATTGAAACTTGAAGTCATTCTTGGTCAATAATAAAGAAAAATCTAACATCGGAGAAAACAGTGGTATTTACAAAATATTTTGCGACGAATGTCCTGCTTTCTATATTGGACAGACAGGAAGGAATATAAATATTCGTGTTGAAGAACATAAAAAGTCAATTTTACGAAACAAAAATACCACTGGCTTCTCTGAACATTGTATAAAATTCAATCACTTTCTGGATTTCAACAAAACCAAATTGTTACATTCAGGTAACAAGGGTAAACGCCTTGACCTTCTTGAAATTCTCGAAATAAGTTCCACCCATAATAGTCAATTACCCCTTGTAAACGAACAAATTGATTTTCAGGTATCACCTTCGCTTTTCCCTGTTTTATAAATTACGATGCAATACTCTCCTGTAGTCAGTCTTGATAATGAGTTCATAACTCGAAACATGTCGACTTTTCGTTACTGCTAAATACAGTATCTAAATTGTTTTTATATTGTGAAACATAAGCCAAGTGTTTTTATTTTAAAGTTTATACTTTATTCTTTATGATGTTTCACCAAGTGATGTGCGAGAATTCAATCTCAGTTATATATATATATATATATATATATATATATATATATATATATATATATATATATATATATATATATATATATATATATTTTATTTTATTTTTTGATTGGGGCTTCAGTTCAACGCTGATTACGAACGTCTAATACAAAGTCTTGATACAAAGTCATTATGCAACTATTAATCAGATATATTAAAACCCATCAAAACTCACCAACATCCGTATAATGACCGGGATTTGAACCCTTTGCCGATTGTGCCCTATACCGTTCACCCAACAGTCCGTAAACGTCTAACCTACCATCCACCGTGAGTGACCCTGTATATATATATATATATATATATATATATATATATATATATATATATATATATATATATATATATATATATATATATATATATATATATATATATATATATATATATATATATATATATATATATATTATTGTTGTAGTAAATGAATTTTGAAAGACGTGTATTTACAAATAGAAATTGTTTCAATATAGATATCAGTTTCATTGGTTAATCAGTTTCATCATAGAATTAATTAATTTCGTTTTATCTTTCATTTATGAGTAGTAACACAATTGTATCAATAAATTTTCTATGAATCTTGAAATTTTACATCAATTGAACATATTCTCTTAGGCGTTTCGGTACATAGAACTCTCTTCATTTACCAGGGACGAATGATTCAGCTTGATATATTATTAAAATTGTAGCAAATATATGAAATATTCTTGTTCACCAAAGTAAATAATAATTTATCACACCATTAACGAGGTTTTCCCATTGAATTTAATCGAATAATCTTATCTCTATTACTCAATGCTATGATGTTTGGAAATGTGGATTTATCGTTTTTGGTGACTCCAAAAAACACAATTTTCCTTGTTCAAATGTGCGATTCAATTAGCAGTCCACCCAATATACATATGAAGCCATCGAAAGTTTTATTGTAATCCTACTTTTTGTATAAATATATCTAGATCTGGATTTAGGCCCAGTTGTACAATTACGGTTTAAGACATCTTCTTCTTCTTTGCGAAAGCCTTAAAGGCTTGTTTTTCCCATTTATTTGTCCCTCCTGTGATGCTGACGACCAACTGTCCTTCCACCTCTTTAGAGGCCGGTTTGAGACATGGTTCTACTAAACTAGGCTCAACGATGAACTCTGTTCAAATAGGGGCTTTCAACAAGATGTTATTATTTTAAAATATAATAACACAAAAAATATATATGATAGAAAAATTGTTTTATTATATTTTGCAGCTTGATGAGTGACAATTATGTTCTGAATAAGACATCATTTAAATGACCACCTCGACCTTGGTTACAGGAGCGAATGCAATGAGTCCAATTTCCAATGACCGTATGCAATAAAGCTGGTCTAATTTCATTTCACCAATACAGGTCTCAATATTCTATTTCAAAGCTTCAAGTGTTCGTGGTTTATCTGCATACACTAATGATTTCAAATATCCCCAAAAAAAGTAAACCAAAGGGGTTGAATCACAACTTCTTGGAAGCCAGTTAACAGTTGCATTTCTTGAAATTATGGATTCCACTCGGGATTCCACAAACTTTTCTTTCAATAAGTCGATGGTTGCTCTAACTGTGTGCGAAGTGGCACCGTCTTGTTGAAACCACATTTAGTCCAAATCAATGTATTCCATTTATACCCTCAAAAAATTTGTTAACATTGCTCTATAGCGTTCACCATTTACTGTAACAGTTCGACCGTCCTAATTTTCAAAAAAATATGGTCCTATGATTCCAACACACCACAGTGATACTTTTTGAGGATGCATTGGCTTCTCAACAATCTCCTGTGGATTAGTAGCTCTCCAGAACCGACTATTTAGCGTATTAACAAAGCCATTCAGATGAAAATGAGCTTCATATGAATACATGATTCTGTTAACAGAATCATTGTCATTGTCGAGCTTACCATTCAGCAAATTCAGAACGCTTCCGATGATCTAGAGGCTTCAGCTGTTGTGTCAATACCATCTTATACGGATGTAAGGCCAAGTTTTTTCTCAAAATACGCCAAGTGGAATTCTGTGAAACACCAAGTTGCTGTGAACGATGAGAAACTCAAACATTAGCATCTTCTTCAGCTTAAGCTCTTACAGCTTCAATATTTTTTGCATTTCTCACATTTGGATGTCGTATTGATATTTTCGTATAGTGCATTGTCAATTCTGATTCCAATTTTCCGAAAATTCGATGAATCGCAAGAACGTTAGGTCGATTATGAGGACCATATAATTCATATACAACTGGCTGTATTCGACATTTCTCCTGTATTCAATATAATAAATTGAAGAAACAATTGCTGTAATTGAATGAACTGCAGCTTCTTCTTCCTCGTGGTTCAGAGGAATTGATTCCTTTGAGAGTTTAGCAGTGTTGTCTAAAATTTCTTTGTACACAACAGTCTAAATTATTTTTAACAGAGCGACCCATGGTTTGTGAAGTAGAAATCTTCCCAAAAATTCTTGTCATTTCATTCAAAAAAAATTGATTTATTGTGTTTTACACAATGGTTGGATTTTAGCGTTATTTAAAATTTCTATTTCAACAAGGTCCTCATTATATGTTACTTTCGGAAGATTATCATATAGCTGATGAGCCATTATTTTCTTTTAGTTTTATTTTGACTAAATGATAATGAAATTAATGTATCAGTGTAGCAACCCAATCTTAACAACGCATTGGAAGTTATCTGGTAGTTTGAAGTTAGTCAAATTATAAAATATTTGATTGATAATATCATCCACAACAAAAATTTAATCTAATTAAATTGAGAAAACCTTTACTAAATTCATATTATATCTAATTATAGATGCAATATTGTATCTAGTCATCAAATAGCTTAAGGAAACATTTAAAAAAAGTAAAAACGTAATTTATAAAAATAATATCAAAAATTTACAAACTAATGTAGTTCAAAACCAGAATATCATAACAAAGATGTTGTTTCGAAAATTGATTTTTTTACAACTATGCTTGCTGTAATAATAATAAAAATCGAAGAAAGTAATGCTATTAATATTGGTTTTCATATATTACATGGTAATCCTAACTGCTGATTTTTAACTCTTTCATTTTTATCAAATGAACAATTCAGATGGAAATTATATTTCATTGTGTATATTAAATTTTGGTAACTAATAATATTTGAAGAAAGTAATGTTTACCGAAATGTATATGTATAAAATATTTTTTTTATCATTGATATCTTTACTAATTTATTACAATCGCCATTTTGAATAAAAAAATTGGAAGCGTAATGATATTATTTAATTAATTCATTTAAGCAAGAATATTGCCACTATTTCTATAATAAACGGGAAATATCTTCAGTGTTTGTGTTTCTTGTTAACTGTGTAATATTTCTGTAAAATAAGATGTTTGGACTTGCATGTACCATACTGGGATACATTCTGTGTAAGAAATTTATTTGAAAGTGATCATTGAAGTAAAGTAATTTTAATCTACAGGTGAACATCACGAGTCCCAAAAAATTCATAAGCAAATTCCAATATATATTGTCGAAGACCACCATCACGTTGTTCCTTTCATTCATGAAAATATCAGAAGGAGATTCCTTCCCGTAAAGGGCAATACTTTCATCCATTTGGACTCCCATCCGGACATGCTGATTCCAAAGAGAATGCCTGCAGACCATGCCTATGACACTGCTGAGTTATACGAAGCTCATGATATTGAAAATTGGATAATGCCAAATTGTTATACTGGTATACTTCAGCATCTTATATGGGTCAGGCCACCATGGTCTAATCAAATAAAAGGCATCAATCAGAAGATATACATTGGAAAATGCAAGGTGTCGGGAACAATAAGGTTAGAGTGTAGAGAAAATTATTTTATATCCGAAGGCCTTTTTAAACTGCGAGGAGATATGGAAGCGGTCCGAGAAATAACTTTAGACTGCCTTACTTTAGGAAATCGCTTAGTTGAGGCAGGGGATGACATAGGTCAGATGAAGCAACTATCTGAAATCAACGATAAAACGCCTACCATATTAGATATCGATTTAGATTTTTTCAGCACTAGAAATCCCTTTTTGGATTTATATGAAGATGCAGAGCTTTATGCTCGTTTACGAAATATCTTCAGATTCAATACTCCGTCGAGTTATTCTGATGTCGACATACTGGCGGCGCAACAAATGCGAATTACCCAAATGGATGAGTTAGAGATGCTTTTCAATCATTTAGACGAGCATAGAAGCATGCCGGATCTTGAAGGTCAGCCACCCAGTCCCTTATATATCGCAGTTGCTTCAACTGTTGAAGCTATTAGAGAATTTTATGATGACAACGCGGTAAACTGGCTCTCTATTCTTGATGCTGGATGCACAATTGACGATCATGAACTTCCCCACAACGTTTCAACACAAGATGAATTTAACGTTATGTTCCAATGTTTCGAAAACTTCCTGGACACATTCATAGAAGCTCCTCGCATCATTACAATAGCCAGGTCCTCAACTGATGAATATACCCCGCCGCATCAAGTAGATTATATTCAAGAAAGAGTTCTTGAAATTTTAAACAGGAAATTTATTTGCGCACCCCCAATACTACATTATTTGGAAAAAATGGCTGACGAGCAGGAACACGTTGTAGATAATGCTGCAAACGTAGAAATGGAGATCATATCTGTGAGTAGTGAATCATCTGCTAGTGCTTTGAGTCCACACAGTGAAGAATTACCCAAAAGCAACTCTGGCCCTGGACATGCTAGAGTGACTGTTGGACCAACGAAAGAAAGTTCACCAGATACTGCTGACGAAGCAGATCCAATTTGTGATGATGAAGAATCTGGGCCATCCGGCATGTGAATTTTATATTCAGTTGTAAAATCATGCTCATATGATGTTTTGAACTTTCGAGCGTGGTTGTCTTGTTTGATTTGATAACTGGTTTCGTTCAGAGATCCTTGTAATCGATACCGTTTCAAAAAAAATTCAATAATAGTAAACAAACAATAAAAAATTATAAAATAATTTGTTCTTAGTGTCAATGTGCTGTAAATTTTCTTTGATGTAATAATTAGTTTTTCAGCTAGAATAATGTATAAATTCAGAGAGTATACCAAGTTATTTTGATAGTATGATACTATGGAAAAATAATGCTAAATGTAACATGAAACATTTTAGCATTCTTCAACTTGAATTTTAACCTTCAGAAAAAAATTACTGAGGTTTTACGAAAATAATTTAAGTGTTTATCAAATATATCTTCCGATTAATTAATGATGAAATGCAAGATGCTTGTTATATTTTGTAAAATGCTATGTTCTTACGAATGCAAAATGAAATAATTGTTTAATAGGGTCATCAATAAATTACGTCACACGAATTTAAAGTTTTTCGGAGCCCCCGTTTCCTTGTCACAAGTAGTAACATTTGTGTGGACCTCCCGTCTAATGTCACATATTTTGCAATTTTTTGTTAAAATTGAAGTCTTTGAATACTTTGGGACGTCACAAAGTTTATGACTTCGCTGTTGTCACCTTCATTGGCCTTCTGCCTCTCCCTTAACGTGATATGTAATTTACGGATGTCTCCTTATAAATATTGATTAAGCGTTTAAATTTTATTATATTATAACTAATTGATTGGGCGGATACTTGATGAAAATCCATTATAATATTGTAAATGAAACTTCACAGTTTTTGATTTTCACTATATTTTGTTAACATGACAATTGTTTCGCCAAAACACAGTGGCTTCTTCAGATGTATAATACATACTAACTTTTACAGCGAGAATATTGAAAGATGAAGGAAGGGAATATAATAATAATAATATTTATTAATCTCAACAATTATTCACATTACAGATATAGAACATTGCACCTAATAAAATAGAGACAAGTCAAAATGAAAATAAACTTACTTTTTACAAAATGTAATAAATTCATTTATTGAATAAGGTTCGCCGTCCAAAATGAAACTATAAATGCGATTTCTGAACAACCTAAAATCTTCAATACCTTGTAAATGCTTAGGAAGCAAATTAAATAAACGCATGGCCATATACAGAGGTCCTCTTTCAAATCTAGTAGTTGTACCATGGATTGGAAAGAGGAAGGGATGAACTTGCCTAGTATTATTTTCATTGATATATGGTGAAAAATAATTTTTCTGCAACTTGAGGAAGACTAAAAGACGATAAATGAATAGACCAAACACTGTTTGTATTCTGTTGGATCTAAAAACTCCGCGGCAGGATTCTCGAAAGCTCAAGCCGCACATTATTCTCAATACCCTTTTTTGAATGAGAAAAATTTCGTCAGCACTAGACGAACTGCCCCAAAAGATGATTCCATATGCTAGTACAGATTGGAAACTGGCGAAGTAGAGAGTTCTCATAACTGCAGCTTCCACCTTGCTTCTGATCATGATAAACATATAAGCAGCAGAGTTCAGAGTCTTTCTCAACTTAGCCGCATGATGATCCCACCGTAGATGTTTGTCCAGAGTAACACCCAAGAAATTAACTGACTCCTCCAAGGTGACAGTACTGCTACAAAGGCACAGAGAGGTAGGATAGCCTTCCTCAGACTTTCCGCCGCGAAAGAAGATACCTTGAGTCTTGCTATGATTCAGAATTAGACCATTATCGTTACACCACTTATCTACAGCCAAAACCACATCTCTACCCGCCTGGATACAGGATGCGATATTTCTTGATATAACCAAGAAATTGCTATCATCAACATAAAGAATTGACTTACAATTATCTGATGGCTTTATGTAGCAAAGAGAGTTTACAAAGACAATAAAAAGCAAAGGGCCCGGCACACTTCCCTGAGGAACGCCTCTAGTGAGATGTAGCTCCTCAGAGGAGTGAACTGTACCATCTAAAGTGAGAACAACTCTCTGACGAAGATTCCTCAGGTAGCTCTCGACAAACCTCAAGGAGATATCTCTATACAATAGGAATGGGGAAAACCTAAACGTAATCACTTTGCAGGTAGAAAGTACAAACTGTTAATCACTTGTGAAGGCAATTAGATTCTACTTATGCATCACATCTCCTAGAACAAAATCATATTTTTAATAGTGAATTCGAAATAGTACATATAGAAAAGAAAGGCTATAAACTCAATTTATTAGAAGCTCTTGAAATTAATAGTATGAAACAATCCAATAATTTGTAAATGACCAATTAGATATGAATAGTTCACCGTTGTTAAATCTTTTCTAGATGAAATATTGAATATTTGTGCCTATTGTGTTCTCCCAAGTCATTAACAGTTTGTACTTTCTACCTGCAAAGTGATTACCCATTCTTATTGTATATTCCCTTCCTTCATCTTTCAATATTCTCGTTGTAAAAGTTAGTATGTATTATACATCTGAAGAAGCCACTGTGTTTTGGCGAAACAATTGTCATGTTAACAAAATATAGAGAAAATCAAAAACTGTGAAGTTTTATTTACAATATTATTATAGTAGTATTATTTTAAAATTCCTTCAAAATTATGTTAGGTTAGGTTCAAAATTAGGTATAAATCGATTTGATCTTCATGTCAAAGTTTGCCATATGTCATCAACATTCAAATTTCATTGTGTCAATTATGAAATAGATATGATTATTATATCAGTGATGTTTTCACAGTTATATATAACAATTTTAATGAAATTCAAAGATGCTGAATGAAGAGTTATCGTCAATTCTTCCTTGATAATGATATACCTAATTGCGTGGGTACAAACTGGGAGCGGCTATTTTCTTATGTAGATAACATGATTTCGAATATTAACAACAAAGTGCTAATTGTGGTATCACTATCTGAATTTTGATGAAGTTTCAATTATATGTTAAACCTGAATTCAATGATTTTTAATATTCTAGTAGGCGGTCATCCTTGATGTTTTTTCCATGAGTATTTGAATAAAGGTTAGTTTCACTGGACGTATTGTTGAGTGCGACGTTCGAAAGTTCTTGTTTTTCTCCAAATGTAAACATTATTTTGGTGAATTGAAATGTTTTGAAGACATTCTTGAAATCCGAAAAAGTGTTCAACTTATCGTGTCAGTATGGTCATTTCTGCGCAAACTGTGACAGGTAGAAGAATATAATGAATAAAATTGCCTTGTGCTCTAGTATACATAGAATAAAATCAAGTGGATAATATATGTTATATATTAACATATATCCTAGAAGAAGATTTTCAAATATGAAGAAATTGAATACTTGATTTTCATTAATGAAATGAAAAATTAGACATTTTAAACTAATATCTTTGAAATAATTTTTTCTCTAATTCTTCTAATTTCAAATTATTAATGTAGATATGTATATATGTATATATGTATATATGTATATATGTATATATGTATATATGTATATATGTATATATGTATATATGTATATATGTATATATGTATATATGTATATATGTATATATATATATAATCTTCTGATAATTATTAGCAATAACAGGCATGATGAATATTAAAACACTCGATTGTGTTAAAAGGTTGACGTTTCGCCACGACATTCGTGGCTTTATCAAAACGTTTTAAAAAGTTTTAATAAAGCCACGAATGTCGTGGCGAAACGTCAACTTTTTAATAAAATCGAGTTTTTTAAGATTCAACAAGCCTGTTATTGCTAATAATTATCAGAAGATTAGAAATAGTTCACAGGCAACAACAATTCGAATAAATATATATATATATATATATATATATATATATATATATATATATATATATATATATATATCTATTATATATATATATATATATATATATATATATATACCTATATATATATATATATATATATATATATATATAATATATATATATATATATATATATATATATATTATTGCTTTTTTGTATGTTTGCGGCTAGTAGTACAGTTTCATAGTCTTTTAGGTATTGTCGTGACTGCCTGGTTCTTGTACTTCTTATGTTTTCTCCACGCCCATTATTTTGATTTTCTTGTATCTCAATCTGATTTTCTACTTGAACTTCGATTTCTTCTGCTCTTTCAGGGCTATCAGCCCTATTTTTATGCTCTACTCACATGTTCATCAAATTCAACTGTTCCTGCCCGTATTTCTTTATGTGCCTTAGAATCCCATAGTCGCCATCCATTGTGACAGTATCCAATCAAATATGTTTTCAATGAATGTGTATCTAACTTGGTCGAGCTTTCTTCTTTGGGAATATGTGCATAGCCTATACATCCAAATACTCGTATTTTTTTAAAATCAGGTTTATATCTATAAAACCTTTCTGCTGCTGTTGTATTATTCAAAATAACTGTAGGGATCCTTTCACCAATTACACATCAGTAAATATTGCTTCACCCCAAAATAACTTGTTCAGATTACTGTCAAAGATCATACACCTAGCTTTATCCAGAATAGTGCGATTGAAAGGCTCAGCTATACCATTTTGGTGTGGATTTCTGGGTATACTATATCAATTTCAATATCTTTTTGTTTATATGAATTTAAAAAGTTATGTGATACATATTCACTACCATTGCCACATCTAATTCGACGAATTTTAAGTTCAATCTCAGTTTCCACTAAAGCGACATAGTCTAAGAACTTTTCAGTCACTGCATATTTATTTTTAAGTGAATATACAATTGAAAAATGCGAAAAACCATCAATGAAAGAAACAAAATATCGTTGTCCGTCTCTTGTGGTTGAAGATATTGGGCCACAAACATCGGATGATATTATTTCAAGTGGCTTAGTGGTTCAATAGATTCCAAAAAGGATCAAGGGAATTGTTTCCCCTTTAGACAGATTTCTCAAACTTTACCACTTTTAACTGGGTACCTAGTCGAGTGGGCCATTCTTATATGCCATAGATCACTCCCAGTCTTAATATTCGCTTCATCTTGATTCACTTGACAATTTACAATGTATAGATTTCGGTT
Source organism: Cynegetis impunctata (assembly GCA_030704885.1). Classification (NCBI taxonomy): domain Eukaryota; kingdom Metazoa; phylum Arthropoda; class Insecta; order Coleoptera; family Coccinellidae; genus Cynegetis; species Cynegetis impunctata. The sequence goes on from JARQZK010003655.1 coordinate 578,019, forward strand.
TTTCTGTACTGTGAGAATGCACCTATTTTCTTTGCACACTTTGACGTCCCCACTTTTGAAAATGATTTTCAATCCCTTCTCTCCCATTTTCTCACTGAAATTAAATTGTATGAAACGTTTTTACACAGCAGGACATTTTTCGGAAGAATATTAACACCATTAACAGTCAACTGCAGGTCCCCCTGTTGACATGACTACAGTTTCACCCTCGGTTTCACCAGCTTTACCTTTTGATTGGATAGTTGTATATTTGTAGGATATTGTCCAAAATTAGAATTTAACATGTGACAAATAGCCCCACTATCAATGACAAAAGAAATTGTTTCAGTGTTATTGCTTTTTGTTGAATTCTCTGAAGAAGTGACTGTCAGACTGAAGGAATTCCTGTCAATGTATTTCTCTTGTCCGTTTTAATAGATGAATCAAATATTGTCTACCTCTTCTTCACTAAGTGCAACATTTGCCTTCACTCTCTGTCGACAATTTGGAATTGTGGACAAGTAGAATTTTTTATGTCCTCTGTTGCCACATTGAAAGCGTTTACCTCTGAATATATAATTTGATGTGGAGACTCTTTGTTCTTCATTTATTTTCGAATTGTATCCTTGATATGTTTTTCTCTGTCTTCTTTGACTAAAAAAGCATAGTTCCCTCATGCCGATACTCCATTCTTCGTTGGCCCCTATACCTCTAGCAACAGCTTGTTCTTGACAAATTCTGTACGTTGACTTCAGAGTTTTCATCATTTCCTTCGATGTGGTCTTATCTCGTTCCATTTCGAGAATGATATCAGCTAGATACTGTACAATGATGTTCTGGGCTTTTATGTCAGACTTCTTGAAGATCGTCGATTCCTCAGCTACAGTTGAAGGGTCCTTGGATAACACATCAAAAGCAATTCTTTCTGTTCTAAAAACAATTTGACCTGGAAATCCCATGTAGCGAATCCATTTCCATCAAAAGGTTTCATATTGGTCTCCTGCCTTTTCGATGATGAACACCTATAATCATAACACATCAAGCAATTCTTTCTGTTCTACAAATAATTTGATACGGAACTCCCATGTGGCGAATCCATTTCCATCGAAAGGTTTCATATTGATCTCATGCCTTTCTGATGATGCCGTCGTTATATTTTACTTAGCAGGGTTATCTCGTATCTACTTTTGAACACCTATAATTCCTATCGTACTATTTTCAAGTGGTATCACTCCATATCTGGGCCGATAACCTGTTGTTATGTAGGCAGTGAAGTGAATTATACTCTGGTATCTGTTACAAAAGAAACAAAGGAAAGAGATTTTAATTAATGGTAAACGTACACTATTTCGTCACATATAGTTAACTTACAATATGACATGTTACTTCTATTTTTCTTACGGCCAACATAAACTTAATGATACATATTGCTAACATAGAGCTGATTCATCCAACAATTCTCAATATCATTTATTCATAAATTGAACAAAAACGGTCCGAGAACTGCTACCTGTGCCACCCCGTGTAGCGTCATCCTTGGGGATGAAACGCTATTTCCATATTTCACATTTTGGTTTTTATTACTCAAATAGGAGCGGAACCATTGATGCACTTTGCCATTTGATCCTATTTCTTTCAAATTCACATAAGAGGAGTTGTCTATTAATAATTTTATATGTTATATACACCTTTGTTGTTATTGATGTAATCAGCTTGCACTTAGCATCCGAAACGTAGTTCAGGCGTTATTGTTTTTAATATACGTATAAATTTTAATATAATGATTTTTCATTATGTCCATTGATTCACATTTTGTATCTGCCTTATCAATTCGAAACTGCAGAAAGTCTGTTATAAATAACTCTGACATTCATTGTACTATTATCATCATCATCATCATCGCTAGTCAACTGTTTTTCACTTGTGCCTACACTTGTCTTTCGTTTTCTTTTAATGTACACACATGGTTCATATTTAGATTTTACATAATCTAATTTCAATAAAACCCCATCTACTCTTTCATTCCATACTTCCATAATTGATTGTTTCAGTCCATAAACAGCTTTCTTTAACTTGCAAACTTCACTTTCAAATTCAGAGCGACAAAACCTTCTGGCTGTTTCATATAAACATCAACATCTAAATAACCGTTCAAGAAAGCTGTTTTTACGTCGAAATGACAAATTATTAATCCTAATTTAACTGATGATCCTACCAATAATATCAAACTCGAATGTCTGACCACAGGTGAGAAAGTCTCATCGTAGTCTATGCCCTGTTGTTGGGTGAAACCCCTTGCAACTAATCTGGCACGATAAGTACAATTATCATCATTATTACAAGTCTTAATTTTGAATACCCATTTACAGCATACAATTTTACAATTTTTAGGAATATCTACCAGTTCCCAAGTGTTGTTTCCCTTGAACGAATCTATTTCTTGAACCATAGTCTGTCTCCATTTGATAGAGTCTGGTCTCGAAAGTGCCTCTGATACTGTTAATGGTACTTCTACTATATTTGGCTCACTGTTACAAATATATGTAACATAATCATTGAATGATTTTTGCTTTGATGGTCCGTTAGATTTTATAACAACGACATTGTCACTATTCTGCACTGGGATTTCTGAATTTGGAACATAATCAGTATTGTCACTGTCACTCTACACTTTCAGCCCCCACTAAGTCCTCATAATCTCCATCCTCTTTAGGTCCAACACTTTCACGCACTTCTAATGATTCAGGGCTTACGGTGCCTTTGCAACTTTTCAACAATTTTCTCCTTTACGACAACATTTCTGCTGACAACTATATCATTAATGTCTGTATCGAATAACCTGTAACCTTTAATGTTATCGATGTAGCCAACGAAAGTCATTTTCTTTGATTTCTTGTACCATTTCAATGTTTCGGAATTTGTCCATCACCTTACTTCCAAAGATTTTTAAGTGGCAAACATCTGGTTTCTTATTGTACCATACTTCGTAAGGTGTTTTATTATTGAGTCCCGATGCAATAGATCTGTTTTTCAAATATATAGCTGTTATGTACTGCCGCTGCTCAAAAACGTTTATCTAAATCAGCATCGAATAATAGACATCTAGCCTTTTCAATTATAGATCGGTTCAAACGTTCACTCTTCCCATTCTGTTGTGGAGTGTGCGCATTTTTTGGATTAAGTATAGGTATAGCGCAACGATTTAGAAACCTTTCAAATTCATTGTTACAAAATTCACCGCCACCATCAGTTCTCAATGTTTTAATTTTAGAATCTTTATGATTTTCAACATAGTTTTTGACTGTTTTGAACTTCTCAAAAGCTTCACTTTTATATTTTAAGAAATATACGAAAGGCATTTTACTAAAGTCATCCCGAAATAATAAGAAATATCTGCTGCCTCCTAAGGAAGAATTCTCCATTGGACCACTTAAATCAGCATGGATTATTTCCAACATTGCATTTGATCTAGTTTTGCTAGAAGGGAATGGTGGTCTTGGCTGCTTACCTTGACAGCATACTTCACAAATTTTATCTTGAATGAATCTGCCTTGAGAAACTAATCCATCAAAAATTCCATCACTCATTAATTTCAGATCTTTGTAGTTCAGGTGGCCAAATCTGCGATGCCACGTATTCTTACTTACAGCTAAGCTAATGGTAATGAGCTATGTTCACTTTTCTGAAAATTCAGTTTGTAAACATTGTCAAATAAATCACCTGTAGCTACTAATATCCCATGCTTATTGATGATTTGGCAAGAATCTTTCAGAAAAGTAACTTTGTTGCCATTCTCAATCAACTGGCTAACAGACAACAAATTTGTTGTGAGTTCTAGACAGTAGCGCATATTATTTATTTTAATGTTGAAAGAATTTTCACCAACAACTGTTGTAATGCCTATTGTTTCTTCGCATTTGATTTCCATTTTGTTCTTATTAGCAACAGTGATTTCTGAAATATCTTTATTCATCACAATATTATCTAGCCAAGCTTTTCTGGATGTAAGATGAATAATTCTTTCTGAATCGATGAAAAAATCTGAGTTACTGAAGGAACCACTTGTGAATACTGCATTCCATGCATTTGCGTTGTTATCATCAGACCTTGATGATGACTCTGCATTATGTTCATTTCTTTTAGGACATTTGGTAACATAATGATCTTTTTCTCGAAAACCAAAACAAATAACCTCTGATTTATCTTTTGTTTTATTTTTTGGTTTACAGCGATTTCCATTTCCATGATTGCTGCTGCCATCATTTCTTTGTCTGCGGAAGTTCGCTTTCACTTTTCCTGCAAATGCATCAGCTGTTTTACTACTGCTGCTGCTGCCATCTGACGCAGCCATATCTAGTAGTTTAGTTTTTATAGTCTCGGTGGTAATTGTGATTCCAATGCATTCTATGCCCATTATAAAAGGAGAATATTTTTCCGGAATTCCTGCCGATAATAAGGAACCAATCCATTCCTCGTCTATATTAAAGCCCGTTTTTCTAATCTTCTGTGATGTTTTTATTACCTGATTCACATATGATTCTATTGTATCACAGTTTTCTAACCTCATGTTGATAAGACTACGTAAAAGACCAATTTTACGACTAAATCCTGAATCTGCATACAATTTTTTTTATCCATCCCATACATCTTTGGCAGTTGCAGCGTCGCGTCGTTCACATGTATGTATAACTGCGGATCTATTGTAAGAATTACTTTAGCTTTAGCTTTGGCTACGATTACAGAGTCCGTTTCTTCATCTTTGATGCACTTACTTAGTCCTTCAAGAACAAATACATTTTCTAATGCGAAACTCCAATCGTCGTAATTTTCTCGGCCGAATTTTGGTATGCTACCAAGATAGTTGACCGCCATATTGTCACGAAGTCAATATGCAATTATTACCTGACGAATTCACTCTTTGTTTGTTTTTTTTTTAACTCGAGGGACCTACAGTTTAACGCCGATTCCGAACGGCCAATGGGCTTGTAAACGATGTACATTACCCAAAAATTCAATAATCGCGATATTATATTAAACGCGCAACATTAACAATTTACAATTGCTTTAATTTAATTCCTGGTTGCATAACCTGTTGTGCAGAGTTGATTTAATAATGATATTTACGGGAACAAATTAAAAACGTTGTACTTCTGGAGTTTTTTAATGCGACTCACTAACTTGCAACTTGAACATAGAACAAGAGAGATACAGTACATATTTAGTACGTACATAAAGTGGTAGGTGGCACTAGATGAAATATTCTTTGATTTTTATTATTCTCCAACAGAAAGTTGATTTCAAATTATTGAATAATTTTCTTTTCCGTCGACCTCTTAATAAAAGCTTACTTTAACGTACACGAAATTGATCATTAATGACCCATTTTAATGTGCAATTTCTCCTATTTTAATGTATGATTGTCATGGGCAACCAAACACAGAAGTATTCAGCACGGAATAGTTGAATTATTCTGTGTCTGTACTGTTATTCCACAGAGAAAAGGAATTCATAATTCAAATCGAGAAATTTAACTCAATACCAAATAAAGTAGAAACTGCGGGAAAAATTTTATGCAATAATCGTTCGAAAGTAAATAACACTTCAGCTTCCACCAGTTCCACATATTCCTTATCGGATATTGTAGGAAATGTTAACTATTCAGAATGTCACATGTCTAATATTCCATCTATGAATTTCTCAAATTGTTCCATCGGGAGCATGAATATAAAAATATCGAGATGAACATAGAAATTTATATTGTGTCAAGTGTATCTGTCATGCAAAATAAAAATTTATTTCAATCAAGAATTTATACTCAATTCATGATGAGGTCGACGGAAAAATCTTGTAATAAACTCGTTTATTAATGTAGCGATTAATGGTCTCGAACTATTAACGCACTCGCTCCGCTCACGCGTTAAAATATCTCAACCATTAATCGCTGTCATTAATAAACTAGTTTATTAAATAACTATTATTCACTTTGTGTAAATTCCGAACAAATTATATTTGAGAAACGGACTGTGGTGTTCACATGAATTTGCACTATACTGTATATTTGACTTCGTTTTGAATATAACTAGTTTTTTTATTACTTCTTATATCGTAAAATGATTTAGTTTTATTCTTTAGTTAGATGATGCGTGCATGAGTTTGTATGTACCAAGTGCGTTATATAGATCCTAACGCCCGATGGGTGTTAGGATCTAGTAACGCACGTGGTGCATACAAGATTTTATTTTTCACGAAAACATTATTTTATTATAATGAAAAATCGATTTTAAAATCGGTTCATTGCTCCTATACTTTCCATTTTCCTTCTCATAGTAGACATGCCATTTGTTGATATTTTGACATTTGTGAATATTTAGTGAATGTCATTGCTGCTTTCTTTGTGTAGTCTTATGGAAAGTAAAATGAATATACCCAAGAATATCATAGAAAATGCAGCCAAAGCTGCGAATAATTCATTGCCGGAGAAATCCAGAGTCGTATACGACAAGGATTATGAATTATTTGATCAATGGAAGTTGCTTCATTTCGCCTCGTACAATGAGCGGGCGTTATGATCCATAATGCCCGCTCATAACGCCCTAAGGCATAATGAGTGTATCAATAGCAACCGTATCTAAGGTAAAATCAACAAATAATATACAAGTGAAAAATAAAAGTAATGAATGTGAATCTACTGACCTAATGATTTGGCGAGTTTTGTCAAAAGTATTCAATCCTTTTTGATGACCTTGGACATACTGTCCAAAGAAGGCCTAAAAAAAAAATCTAATAAAATTTGGGGTTAATCTCTTAAAAGTAAGTGTATTTATCTACATTCAAATTTTTTTTTTTTTTTTAAAAAGAGGTGGGACGTGTGCCCTCTCACACGCGCCCGACCTCCGTACAATTTTGGCTTCGTCAACTTGGACATTTAGCCATCAATTTAATAAATGAGGGGAACCACTTAAATCGGACGCATACAAACACCCAGGAATACGGTGGGAATCGAACCCACCAACTCCGTCAACGAAGACGGCATAGCGCTACCTATAACCTCTCAGCCACGGAGCCTCCTACATTCAAATTTAAATCAAGTAACGGCTTGCGATATTCAATTTTCAGATTTTTTCGAACATTTCTCATTCAAATTTCGTCAGAAGTATGACGAATATATGACATTTCACTGGTTCCTACTGGAGCATAGTGAATGAGCAGTCAGGAAATTAGTCATGAGTTAGTTACATTCCCTGAATAAACAGTGTATCACACGTATTATTTATCTAACTGGAAGAATTTATCCAGCATTAAATTATTGAACGGTTATTTATATAGTATATATATATATATATATATATATATATATATATATATATATATATATATATATATATATATATATATATATATATATATATATGATAAATATGTATATGTATATACTATATATATATATATATATGAATCGGTGATTGTTGAAAGGGTACTAAGTCCATTTTTGAATTGTATTTGATATGGGTTTCTATACCAAATTATATCCCCGACCGTTTGAGACTTAGTTCCATTCAACTCTGAATAGGAGGTTGAAGATGAATAATTTGTCGTGTTTTTGTTTCATAAGTAGGTACTTGTTTATCATTTGGTATGTTTGTGAGAATTATTGTTCATTTCTATGTGTTATTTCTCCAATAAAGTATATTAGTTTAATCATAACTACTTAATTTTGTTTTACTGATTGTTGAATGGAACTAAGTCCTTGCTTTAAAAAAATAATAAAAAATACAAAAATTGGAAATAATAATAATTTCTCTGTAGATAAATGATTCCTCATCCATTTACTTTTATTACGATGACTGCATGTATTAATGAAATGAAATAAATAACTTTTAAACATATTTTTTCAATTTACTCAAAACTTTCATTTTTGGACTTAGTATCCTTTCAACAATCACCGATTCATATATATATATATATATATATATATATATATATATATATATATATATATATATACAGGGTTATTCAAATTCGAGTCTATGCATGGAGATTTCGGAACGGAAGAGATAGAGGTGGGTTGAATGGGGGCAAAGTAGAGTATTTTAGAGCTTATTGATATGAATGAAAAAAATCCGACTAAGCTTCTTCAGTTCTGGAGTTATACACGCAAAGTCGAAAATTTCGAAATAATTCTTTTGCCTATAACTTTTTATTTTACGAAGATTTTTTTCAAATTTGCCACTTTTCCATAGCAACTTTTTGTAGCCTTTTCAAATATTTGAATAAAATGTATATACAAGATGTTGTACACATTGGGCCACCCACAACTTTTCATTTTCAAATACGGACCTGTATTTTTTATTGCATTTTTTCAAATGCCAAGCGTCATGTTTCATATGGGCGTTTTATTTTGATCTAAATCATAAAGTGTTTTGGAACTAATACGAGGCATTCTATACCTTATTCTATGATATTTTTTTAAAAATTACAGCTGAAATTTTTGAAAAAATGTTTAAATTTTACTGGTAATAGTTTATGATTTCCAAAACACTCTGTAATTCAGATGAAAATACTACGACAGTATGAAACGTGACTCTTGGTATTCAAAAATACAGGTCCGTATTTGAAAATTAAAAGTTGTGGGTATTTATACGATACCCTGTATATAATTTTCATTTAGATATTTGGATAGCCCACAAAAAGTTGCAATGACAATGTGACAATTCCTTTGAAAAAAAAATCAAATTAAAAACACAGGCGAAAGAAGAATTTCGAAATTTTCGATTTTTCCTGTATAACTCCAGAACTAAAGAAGCTAGATCAGATTTTTTAAATCCATATTGTTGACCTATGAAATATGTTACTTTGCCCCCATTCAACCATCCCTCTATCTCTTACCGTTATAGAAATCCCCAAGCATATGGAATAGCCTTTATATATATATATATATATATATATATATATATATATATATATATATATATATATATATATATATATATATATATATATATATATACATATACTAGCGGGACCCGTCGCGGCTTCGCCCGCGTATCCATATATGTATACGTATGAATTTATTAAGATATAGTTCATATTCGTAATTCGTAATAATACCAAAAATTTATTCCACCCCCGTTCAACCCCTGAATGTTCGAATTTTAAAAAATGGAGAAAGTGGTCTTTCAAGATAATTATAAGGAACATTTTAGTGGCCGAATGAAATCGCTAAGTCGATTATTTTGCCAGAAATAGCCAATAAAAAAAACAGACTCACTCCTTTTTCACCCCTAAATGATGGGATTTCAAAAAACTGAGAAACTACTTTCTAAAGTTAATTTTACTTAATATTTTCGTGAAAGAGCGGGATCACTAAGTCCATTATTTTTCGAGATTCAGCCAAAAATAGCCAATATACGAAAACACATTTCACCCTCTTTCAACCCCTAAATGGTACAACATCAAAAAATGCAGAAAATGGTTTTTTAATAAAATTATAAGGAACATTGTAGTGGAAGAACGGAATCGCTAAGTCGATTATTTTGCCGGAAATAGCCAATATAAAAAAAACAGACTTACCCCTTTTGCACCCCTAAATGATGGAATTTCAAAAAACTGAGAAACTACTTTCTAGAGTTCATTTTACTTAACATTTTAGTGGAAGAACGGGATCGCTAAGTCCATTATTTTGCGCGAAACATCAAAAAACACGTTTTACCCTTTTTCAACCCCTTAACGGCGGAATTTTAAAAAACCCCGTCTTAGTGGGAATCTACATGATCAGACTTAACTTCCCACCAAATTTCAGAAATTTAAAAAATATCGTTTTTGCTGTAGACTGGATTCAATTTTTTGGCTTAGCATAATATTTTTTGATTTATTGCCAAATATACCTCCCACATTGTTTTTACACTTATCAAGTGTATCTTTTCTTAATATTGCCATTATTTCGTCACATGTTTCACCATGTTTTGTTACGTATTGTATTGATCCTGGTATATTCCACATAAAACAATTCTGATTTATTTCATTTTTCATTTGAATCGAAAGAAGAATCAGGACATCATTGTAAATATTCATTTCTATCAAGTTTTTCCCCAATAATTCTGTAAATTCGTTTCCATCAAATTTTTATTGCGTGTAGGGTATCAGCATTATTTTGCACTTCAAACATGTATCATTTTGCTCAAAATAAGGTTTTTTCAATTTGTTTCTTGCGGTTGAGATATCCTCTTTAACTAAATGAAACTATTAGGGTATTAACGTATGTCCTAAAAGTTTTGGCCCAAAATATTTATACTTAGGTGTTTTTTTCAATGGATAAATAATAACACTAACTAGTTATCATAAATGATAAATCAATACTCAACTAAAGTATACTATCGAATTTTGTGGAGTGGCCCATTCTGCTCTACAATGGCAAATTCCTTCGAATGTGTCTCATGAGGTCCTATAGATGGAACAGATCAATTTCTCTCAGTTTTTCGTAAATTCGCCGTCTTAATTGTTCTTCATCTTGGGCTTTCCAGCCTCCATGATAAACCTTCCTAGACAGAAAAGCCCAAAAATCCTCTATTCGGCGAGCCTGTGGCAAGTTTGGAGGATTATCGTTTTTGGGAATAAAAGGTATGTTGTGGTGTCGAAGCCAGTTTTGGGTATCTCTTGGGTAATGGCATGGTGCTAGGTCTGGCCAAAACATGATATCGTAATTAGCATGATGTTCGTGGAGAAACTGGAGTAATTTGGAAAGGCAGTTATCAATATAAATCTGACTGTTCCAAGCTTCACTCCACATCCCACAAAGGATCGGTATATACCCCTGTTAGAAATTGCGCACCAGATAAGGATTTTATCTGCAAATTTCACTTTATGTTTGTATCTAACATTGTCATGGCATTCTTCTACGTTGTCCGTATAAAATCCATCGTCCTTTCATTCCAGAATTACTCAAACTGAAATTCTTTTCGTCATGTAAAATAATGATCTTCTCTTTGGCATAGTATACCCGCCTCAGTTGTCGACAGCATCTTGTTATACCAAGTACCAAGTAGTATTGGGGGCACTTACGTCTCTTTCGACGTTTAAGAACAATCCTCCTCAATTCCAACGATATCGTACTCTTAGAAGATCTGAATTGACGAGTCAGTCTCCTCGTTGACATTCCAACCTAGTTTTTTTGCTCTTCTCACCAATTTCTCTGACCTCTGTGCAGTAAATGCACGTGGCCTTCCACTTTTGGGAGATTCAGACATGGTATTCCCTGCTCGCACTCCGCAATTGTTCTATAAATGGTTATGCTTGAAATGGTTTCATTTTTGAATATTCGACAGATTTCAGCTTTGGGTACCTCTAGCCCAACCGACTTGTAGATATTTTTTCGTATTTCTAATTTATACATCTTACAGCGAAAACTTCAAAATAAATAAATCTGAACTGACAGTAAACAAACTTCTGTTTCCAAAGGCAACTTGATATTATTTTGTTTTTGTTAAAATTAAAGCCAATGAATTTTGTGCCAAACTTTGAGGACATACGTTAGATCATACAAAGCATCATAAGAATGAAAATTATTCAATATAATACACTTAAGTATAATTTATATTTCGGTGTATAAAAATAAGATAAGGATAAATCTGTTGAGACTCCATTATTCGAGATATTTTATCAGTCCCTAATTTCACTCCCCATTTCAAGTTAAGAAGTGACAATCAAATTGAATAATAAATGTACAAACGATCAACCTGCAGATTCAGGATAATGTTAATAATGAAATGTATTATGTTTAATTTTTCATTAAGTAACTGGTCCTTGTGAGGAACAGTTGAAATAGAACATTTCTTTTCTTTCGACTAGAAGTATATAGTCTTATTCGTGTAGACAAAATTATGTTACACGTTTGCTGCATATATTTAACCCATCTGCTGTGAAATTTATATACTATAATTAGTGTAAAGAATCTTCTATCAAAATTTGAAAACATAATATTATAATTGAATAAGTTCGATATTCCAAACCTTTTTTTTTACATTGCATTAGAAGTAAAGTTTATTACAAAATACAAATAATCATGCAAAATAAAATTTTCAGAAGCATGGTTTCGGTCATGATTATATTGGTATTACCAAACAAGTATCAGACTTTAAGTAAACACGAGTTCAAGAACTTCTTTGTGGTTGATAAGCCAGATAGCCAGTTTTACACAGTTATCATACTTCCGGAACAAGTACAACTTTTCGAATTCAAAGACAATTCGGATATTTCAAATAGAACTACAATCTCATGATTTTATTAAAACAATGGTTAATAATAACAATTTACACATTTACTAAAAGAAATAACGCATGACGCACGTTTCTGTGGAACTTCACCTTCTTCAGATGCTAATGGCAAACTAACTATGATTCTCTGTTATATCGAAAACAAGAAATGACAAATTGTGTAGAAGGGGTAAATAGAAAGATGGTTACAAATAATTATTAGAAAAGGAAAAACCAATTCTGAACTGCTAGCCAGGTAGTTTGGTAATTTTGAAAAGATTAAGAAGGGGACTTGAAGTATGATCGATTTGGCTATTCAATAGGAGACCGGAATGCTTGTATTTATTTATCTGTAATGATTCTAAAAAATTAAGTTTGATTCCCTTACTTTCAGTATTTAATATTTTAAAATCAATACAATACAATACAATACAATACAAATCATTTATTTCCATGGACTTTTACAAGTATAGGATAATGTCAAAATGTACAAAATATATAGCGTAATATCAACAAAGTACCTATCTTCACAAAAAGTAAAAAATAAAATCACAAAATTATCACATACAGTACACATTATTAAAAATTATTAAATATGTACATATATATACTTTTTATCCCTTCCTTAACTTTGGTAAAAGGTCAGAGACGTTGCAATTAATAAATTGGTTAACAGAGTAAAACGTGTTCCTAATAAAGTTATCTTTCAGCATAGTTTTAAAAGAGGTGTATTTCTGAATCTTTTTTATTTCTGTTGGTAATTTGTTATAAAATTTAATCGGTAAAACTAAAGGGCTATTGGCTACTTTTGAGAGCTTGTGTTTAGGAATCTCCAAGTTTAAATTTGCTCTTAACTCATATTGACTAGTGTTTCTGGAAATTGGATAATTGTATATATTCTTTTTAACATGCATTATTGATGTAAAAATAAATAATGAAGGGAATGTTAGTATTCCTAATTCTGGAAACAATTGTTTACACGAATATGTATATGGCTTAAAAGTAATTGTTCTTACTGCCCGTTTTTGGGCTCTAAAGACCTCGCCAGCCCTGGCGCAGTTTCCCCAACATATAATACCATATGTTAGGCATGACTGTACGTAGCCATAATAATAGAGCAATAATAGGGACACGTCAACTCTTTCTCTTAGTTGCCATAATACATAAGTGGATAAGGAAAGTTTTTTTAAAACTGCATCAACTTGATTTGACCATGTAAGATGCTCGTCAAGAATAATGCCCAGATAATTCGTGACTGTATTCTGTTTAATTGAACTATTATGCATCCTAACAAGTAAGCTTTTATTTAGATCTGCAAGTGAAAATAACATCATTTCGGTTTTTGATTGATTTAAGACGAGACCATTATTTCGACAAAAATCAATCATTCTATTCACGGCACCAGTCGACATTTTAGACAACAAATCAAGATCACCATAAGATGTCGTAACGTTCGCATCATCCGCAAACGCCCCCACATAGTGATATGGAAATTCATACATGACACTATCAAAAAAAATTATAAATAAAAGCGGGCCCAAGATGCTGCCCTGGGGTACGCCACTGGTCACTGGTAAATAGCCTGAGTTAACCGATAAATCAGAATTGAATGTGTGATTTTCTTGGATTAAATGGTTTGCATAATGTGAATCCGACTTCTGATTAACAAAGCTATGTTTGTGTTCTGAAATTCTAGTTAGAAAACTTCTGAAAGTTCTACCAATGTAAAACTTTACACAATCACCACAATTAATTTTATAAACTCCAGAAGCGGGACTCTGTGTTCTATAGAATTCTATTAATCGCCTTCTTTCTATACAACTGGTACTCCGTGCGCACGTAAAATAGCTTTTTATCGACGAAAGCGATCGACTACTTCTGGCGAGGTGAATAGACGTGTCGTATTCTATTTTGGCAACAAATTAGCCTGTCCAACAGTATCGTTGTTCTGTCATTTTTGAGTTTGTTTTGCTTATCTATTATAAATGATTGTTAGTAAAGTGGTAAATAATTATTAAAAATTATAAATATGCACATTTGACAATTATTGCTGGATGTGTATGACGAAAAGCCACAATTAATAACCAATAAGTTCAGTAGAGTAGCGGGAAAAGATAAGGGAAATAAACTGTGGCAAACGGTTCCTCAAAAACAAAACATTTCAAGTTTTGGTAAAAAATCGGCTGAAGGATAGAGAAAAAAGAGTAATACTGTTGTATTATTACCCAGATCACACGAAAATATTTATATTTTATATTCTACTTATGGGGAACTTTGTAAGTTGTACCAAATAAATACCTATTATCATCAGCTATCGAATAAACTTTTATTATATTGTTTTTGAATTATAAATAAAAATAAAGTATGTCTGAAATACTGATAAAATTAATAACTAGGGAAAGATATGTTTGATCGTCGCATATTTATATAAAAGTTGTTGAATGGCGACGATAGCTATTTATCAAATTATAGAGCTAGCTGAGTAATATAAACTAATTGTAATGATTACCAAAATAATAAACAAAACTGTTGGAGGACCAAAATTTTTTTTGTCGGATTTAGAGAAAAGACTGCTAACAATTAGGGGAAAAATTCTGTTGCAGGACTGTACATGGAAAATAATGTTCGTAATAATTTCAAGTATTTTTTTTAGACGAGACAGCGAGACATTCGTCAATTATAATTATGAAAATTAAAGTTATGAAGTTGTTTGAACTCGCCTTTAGTCGTAATTTGAAGCAAAGAAATCAACAAAATCACAAAAATAGAAATGACACACATAAAATTGACGTTTATCAAATGAAAATATCAGTATTGCCACTTTTAAAATAACAAATTACTCTACAAATTCCGGAAATACCCGGTTTAAGTTTTTTTACTTGAATTCCCGATGAAAGTGAGGCAGTTATATTTGATATTATTTTTAGTAAGGGGGTACCTACACCTGGTTAATCGCCTTTTTGAACAACTTTTTATCTATCATATTGTCTATTATTATGGGATCATAATTATTATTTACGGCAATTTGTTTAATTATATTTTTCTCCATGTTAAAATTGGCGTTTGAAAGTGGAATATTTACTAAACGATGTACCATACTATTGAAAGCTGCCATTTTGTGTTGGAATGGGTGTAGGGAAGTACTATCTATGACGCTATCAGTGTGCGATGGTTTGTGAAAAATTGAAAAATTATGTTTGTTATCTACTTTTGTTATTTTCAAATCCAAATAGTTAATTGAGTTATCTTTTTCCATCTCTAAAGTGAATTTTATATTAGGGTGTAAAGTGTTAATGAATGTTTGAAAGCAGTCTAGTTGTCTAAGAGTACCAGTGAATCAACAAATAATATCATCCACATATCTAAACCAATAAACGAATTGTCGACTAACAGGATGATAATGAATTAACTGTTCCAAATTATCCATCAATACTTCAGCCAACAAAGGGCTCATTCCCATAATTAAGCCTTCAGTACTGCTGTAAATCTTATCATTGAAACTAAAACTTCCACCGAAACGTGCGTCATGCGTTATTTCTTGTAATAATTGTGTCAATTGTTATTATTAACCATTGTTTTAATATGTTTATTAATTTACACAAGGTATCGGCCCAATCAATCCAAAAAAAAAAAACTCATGATTTGTATTGATATGTAGTCGTAATGTTTTATCTTTTAAAAATTTTCATTTTAGTATAATATAATATTTCACATATACTTATAACATTAGACTATGTACTTGTGAATACATTCTAATTTTTGTATTTATGTTGTTTTTATGAAACTAGGTATGTCATATGATGAACTCAAAAATATATGAAAATATACTTAATCTGCCAAGGAAATGTTTGTTTTGTATAACCTCATTTTTAAAGTTCAAATCACAACATTTAACGCATATAAAACTTTGGGGTACTTAAAGAACTAGTCTAATAAAAATATTTTATCCTTTATTAAATTCCTGAAGATGGACAATATTTATTAAAATTATGATAAATACAGTTCGATTCTTCCTGCTGCCAATTTAATATATATTCATAACAAGAACAACTAAGTGGATTATTTTTCAGTGAGATACATTGGGCCTTCAAAAAATATTCCAAATTTTTCGGCAAGCACTCGATTTCATTTCTACTGAGGTCGAAGTAAGTTACATTTGTATATCGCATAATATCTTCATCCACATTTGAGATTTTATTGTTGGAGAAATATAAATAGTTTACTGCCGGTAAGTCCAAGAAAGTATCATTGTTTAGGGACTTTATTCGATTATATTTCAAGTTTATTTTGTGAACCATTTTTCCGTGACCCTTGGCAAATTTGAAGGAAGCGTTTGGTAACTTTTCTATTAAATTATACGAAGCATCCAGATGTACTAACTGAGTTCCAGAAAACCAATCGGAATTCCAAGATTTCAGTCTATTATGGGATAAATTGACTTCTCCCAAATTAGTCATGTTACTAAATGCATCTTTGTGAATGAAGTCGATCAAGTTTCTTGACAGAAATATCGAAAATATTTCAGTTAAGTTTGTGAAGACGCCACATTCAATTCTCCTTATCTTGTTTTCGTTCAGTGATATCGACATGTAGGTCAAATTTTTAAAAGCTCCAGGCGTAATTATTGATATATTGTTTTTAACCAACCATACTTCTTTAATATTGTGAATGTTGGTCAAGAAATCCTCGGGGAGCGTTTGTAGATCATTATTCACTGATTCTAGGTACAAGTAACTATCCTTCTCGATATCTTCTTTGAACTCTTTCACAGATTCATATTCAGCACACACTTTTTTGTTATAAGATTTATAGAGACATACGCTCATAGTTTTATTTTTTTCCGGTTCACATTTCCCGTAACGGAATGAAATGAAGATTATAGCACATAAAACGAAATTTTTTTCATTCATTTTATACGTCAAAATAATTATTTGTCTTCGAACTAATATGATAACTTGACCCTTGGCGAGAATGACCAGAATTGTGAGATATAAATGCACCTCCTATCAGCACTCATTTTATTGCCAGAACCGAAATATGTTGTTATTATTAGTCTACTGTTTCGAAATATGTCATTTTAAAATCAGTATGAATGTTCATCTCGAACGAACTGATGTGATGAATTTTGAAAACTAGTTTGCAGGAATGATTGAAAAATATTTATTTCTTTAACTAGACAGGAAAGGAATAAATAGACGAGGGAAATGAATTCAGCCGAAGCAGACAATCTGACTTTGTTGCGGAGTCGTCTGTTTTTAATCGTATTTTCTCCCAATATAATTGCATTATATTGAAAGGCTACAGTGATGTGCGGGAGTAGTTTTTGAATCCGTTTTATACCTCCTATACTACAAATTTAGAGATTTTTTAATTCCTGATACACACACACATAATTTTGGATACTTAATACTACAAAATTAGAAAAATGGGGGATTTCCATTTTGAAAAATTGATTTTTGTCAGTTTTCTCAATCTCATTTCAGATATTTTTTTTTTGAACACCTTGTATGATTTGTTGTCCAAATATTATACAAAATCTATTAAAGTAAGTCATTCCCAACAAGGAATCTAACCCAAAGTGAGTAATAAGGGCTTTCTTATAGTAACAATAATTTATTATTATAATTAGGACTTGCTTTCGTCATTTTGACATAAAAACTTGAATATGTCAAAAACGCTTAGACTTAGGTATAGGACATGATGCATGAAATCTACCTAGAATCTTGGGTAGACTTCAAAAATGTAATAATATATAGGGTGTTCTATTTGAAATAAGCGACTTAGGGTAAATTTCCGGTATAACCGGAACTTCCCAATAGATGAAAATATTTCAGCTGAGTAGACCCTAAGACATTAAGCAAGTTTCCAGAATTTCAAATGCTTCCTAAATTCAGTTTCTGAGATATCGATCGATACCTGGTGGACCACCCTATATATATATATATATATATATATATATATATATATATATATATATATATATATATATATATATATATATATATATATATATATATATATATATATATATATATATATATATATATATATATATATATACACAGGGCGTTCCAACGAAAACTTGACCCCCCTGTAAGTCAGAAACGGACGTGGGATCGAAAATTTCACAGAACACCTCAATTTTTCTATTTTTTAAAATTTGTGTAATCATAGGATCTACAGATTCTTGTATTAGATTCAAGTATGTCTCTCCATTGAGATTACCCTCTATGAAGAATCGTCCTACAATATGATTACCAAGAATGCCGGCCCAAACATTCAATTTTTTTGGAGTTTGTGAATGTGTTTCTATTACCAAATGAGGATTCACATCGCTCCAGTAACGACAAATTATGTCTATTTACTTCAACATTCAATTTCTCAATAACAAATGAACCAATTTAGAACAAAAATACAGATGTAATAGAGGGACAAAAGACCTTTCAAATGATGTAACACTCGAACCCCCATGCCATTGAAAAAATATGGGGGGTAGTTGCTGACCGCTAGGGGGTGAAGTTTCGGGTATGATTTTCATATCAGAATTAGTCCCCCTAGAAATAAAAATTGACGTGTTCTTTGAAATTTCCGATCACACGTCCGTTTCTGACTTACAGGGGGGGGGGTCAAGTTTTCGTTGGAACATATATTATGTATAATTATATACAAGTAGCTCTCGGTTTACGCCGTTCCTAAAAGAACCGGCGTAAACCGAATCGGCGTAAATTGAACCCAATTATAATGGGAGGTAAGGAGTTAGGTTCCATCACATAGAAAATAGGATTATGCAGGTATAACATTATTACATTTAAAGTAAATAAATGTATATATACTATATATACATTGATGGTTTCTGCATTTTTTCTATTAGACATCGTCTACTTTACCAATAAGTTACTTTAAAATATTATACCGAAAAAGTAAATGGGTTCAATTGCGTTCAATGAGTTTAGATACGTCGTAACAGCTCGGTAAATACTTTATAACTGGATCATCAACCTGTCTAGTTCCCCAGATTTTCAAGACGTAGGCATGTGGCGTTATTGTGAATCGGCGTAAACCGAGGGCTACCTGTATATATATATATATATATATATATATATATATATATATATATATATATATATATATATATATATATATATATATATATATATATATATATATATATATATATATACAGGGTGATTCATTAATACGTGTAAATATTTTAACGGGAGAATTTTGAGCCCAAAATATGAAGATCTAACCCAATTTGCTCATATAAAATATTTCTCCTTACTGAGTTACAGGGTGTTTTATTTCGATTATTAAAAATGAATTTTGTTCATTACTTCAATGCTGCTTGATATTTCTTTATGATATTTGGCAGTAAGTTAAAGTAGTTTGGGACACATCAAATAATAGTAAAGAAGACTTTCTCGCTATCACCAGTGGCGTACGGCAGGGGCACGGGAAGAGTTCTCGTTTCCTAAATTCTACGCCACTGGCAGAATTGTCATTTTAGTATAATTTTTCGATTCTCCTATATTTTCTCTGTAAATAAGGTATTCATTTTTAGTAACGCTAGAGCCACTATTTTTCGAGATATTTAACGTTGAACATATGGCTGCACAATTCCTTTGATTTTAATGTACGAGTCATATCGGGTTTTTTGTCATACGATTGCATGTATTTAAATTGAAAAAAAAAATTATTAGGTATTTTTTTTAAATTTATAATAATATTAACAAACAATTTAAAACATAACAACTACAAAAATATCCAGCGCTACATAAAAAAAGTTCAAAATAAATACTTAATTATGAAGATCTTCTTTACAAATTTTGGAAGAATATCAAATTTATGAACAAAACTTGAAAACAATTTACAATAAATGTTCAATATGCTCTCCGTTTACCTCAATAAGTTTTTTCATTCTTTCGTTGAACGATCTTCTAACTTTAAAAAATATGTTTGGCTGATTCGCAAAAAAATTAGCGGAATTTACAATTTGCTGCCATAGTTCCTGGCTAGTATTTCTCGTTTGGGAGTATAGCCACTATTTTTCGAGATATTTAACGTTGAACATATGGCTGCATAATTACTTTGATTTTAATTATGTATCAATCATGTTGGTGTTTTTGTAATAGAATTGTTAATTAAGTAATTATTATGCATGTGTCTAATGTCATAATAGATGCAGTTCACATTTATTTGGAAATAGATATGAGGAAGTCTTAAATAATTATTTTGATCTAGTAGGATGGTGTCACAACTGACAGTTGTTGACAATATTATCTATGAAGATTTTGACTGTTATAAATTTTTTAAAAGCAGATTAAGTGAAGATGCAGCGCCCTAATGTTTTCTGTAATACTGAAATGCGCGATATGCTTTGTGTTTATGCACAAGAAAATTATTCCTGTCTTGCTGCTACTCAAAGATATGGAGAAATGTATCCAGATAGAGTTCAGCCCAATCATCAAACCTTTCGCAATATTTTTAGAAGATTAGGAGAGACTGGACAATTCAAGCCAAAACGTGATGTGGGCCGACCTAAACATATTTCTGTAGATCAGGAAGATGACATATTAGTGAGAATTGCAGAAAATCCACAACTTAGCACTCGTCGCTTATCTTCAATGACTGGGGTAAGCCAATCTACAGTTTTTAGAATACTGAAAAAGGGAAATTTGAAACCTTACCATTTTACTCCAGTACAAAACTTATTACCAAGAGATCTTCCTGCAAGATTGAATTTCGCTCAGTCGATGGCAAATAAAAAAAATGAAAATCTGAACTTTTATGAAAATGTTATCTTTAGCGACGAAGCTACTTGTACACGGAGAGGAATATTTAACTGGAGGAATAGCCACAGTTGGGATACTGAAAATCCTCATTTATATTGTGAGTCACATTTTCAACGCGAGTTTAAAATTAATGTTTGGTGCGGTATACTCGGAGACCGTTTGTTAGGTCCATATGAACTACCTGTAAAATATAATGGTAATTCGTATTTGGAGTTTCTACAAACTAAACTTTTCGATGAGCTAGAACAATTGCCACTTAACCAAAGGAGAGACATGTGGTTCATGCACGATGGAGCACCACCCCATTATACATCAATAGTGCGGAATTATCTAGATAATAAATTTCCTCATCGTTGGATTGGCAGAGGTAGTGAATTTCCGTGGCCGCCTCGAAGTCCCGATTGTAATCCATTAGATTTCTATTTCTGGGGGCATATGAAATCACTGTTATACTCCCAAACAATAAATACTCGCCAGGAACTATGGCAGCAAATTGTAAATTCCGCTAATTTTATTGCGAATCAGCCAAATATATTTTTTAAAGTTAGAAGATCGTTCAACGAAAGAATGAATAAACTTATTGAGGTAAACGGAGATCACATTGAACATTTGTTGTAAATTGTTTTTAAGTTTTGTTCATAAATTTGATATTCTTCCAAAATTTGTAAAGAAGATCTTCATAATTAAGTATTTATTTTGAACTTTTTTTATGTAGCGCTGGATATTTTTGTAGTTGTTATGTTTTAAATTGTTTGTTAATATTATTATAAATTTTAAAAAAATACCTAATAATTTTTTTTTCAATTTAAATACATGCAATCGTATGACAAAAAACCCGATATGACTCGTACATTAAAATCAAAGGAATTGTGCAGCCATATGTTCAACGTTAAATATCTCGAAAAATAGTGGCTCTAGCGTTACGAAAAAAGAATACCTTATTTACAGAGAAAATATAGGAGAATCGAAAAATTATACTAAAATGACAATTCTGCCAGTGGCGTAGAATTTAGGAAACGAGAACTCTTCCCGTGCCCCTGCCGTACGCCACTGGTGATAGCGAGAAAGTCTTCTTTACTATTATTTGATGTGTCCCAAACTACTTTAACTTACTGCCAAATATCATAAAGAAATATCAAGCAGCATTGAAGTAATGAACAAAATTCATTTTTAATAATCGAAATAAAACACCCTGTAACTCAGTAAGGAGAAATATTTTATATGAGCAAATTGGGTTAGATCTTCATATTTTGGGCTCAAAATTCTCCCGTTAAAATATATACACATATTAATGAATCACCCTGTATATATATATATATATATATATATATATATATATATATATATATATATATATATAATATATATATATATTATATATATATATATATATATATATATATATATATATATATATATATATATATATATATATATATATATATATATATATATATATATATAAATATATATATATATATATATATTATATTTATAATATATTCATATATATATATATATATATATATATATATATATATATATATATATATATATTGAAGGACTTACCACCTCTGTAAAACCTTTATTATTTGATAGATTTTGAAAAACTTTTTTTTGTTGGATAGGTATTCGAAATGTCCATCCAACAAGAGAGTGATGAGACATATTTTAGGGATGTTGTTGTGGCCAACTGCGACTAACTTTATTGACCGATATTTCAAAAAGTACTATTAGGGATTTTTTTTCACGAAAAATAAGGATAGATTCTGAATCATGATCACCTGAACCATAACCTGTACCTTTTCATCATTCTAAAACACAGGGCGTCCTTTAAAACGAATTCTTATATTTTTTCAATATATCATAAAAATGTACTATCATGGTGTTTTTGGGAAAAACTAATGACAAATTATCATTCAGGATGACTTTAAATATATTTGTATCGATTTTCATCATTCAAATATACAATGTGTATGTTGGAGGATCGATTCTATTTGATTAATCATCAAGTTTTCAAATGAATTTCCCACCTTGTTATTAACACCATTCTTGCATCAGTTTAGCACAGAGAAATTTTCTTTTTTGATTATATATATATATATATATATATATATATATGCATTTGTTTTATATAATATTTCCCCGCGATAAATCTCCTCTTTGTATATACCTATATATATATATATATATATATATATATATATATATATATATATATATATATATATATATATATATATAAGTAAGAATTATTCGTGTTAAACGGAAACAATTGCCGTCTAGGGTAGATGTGAATACAAATACAATACAAAGGTTGATATTGAACAAGCTATGAATTATATATGATCTTACAGACTCTCGATGAAACTCTTGTAAAAGGCTCCAAAAATAGAGCCGAAACGTTGAGAAAATTAAATCCAACTTTATTAGTCATTTAATATCTGTTATACCACGAAAAATCTCAACAATATATAATATACAGATACAAAACCAATCCAAAAGAGTATATATATATAAAGATATATATATATATATATATATATATATATTTATATATATATATGATAATTTTGAATTTTTTCTTAGGATAAGCCACATTCCCAAGAAAAAATTTAAAATTATCATATATATATATATATATATATATATATATATTTATATATATATATATATATATATATATATGAGTAAAGTATAATCATTTGTTCCTTTATTAAAACGTTACGGCTTTACAAAGCCTTTTTCAAGGACTAGTTTAATTATCTTCTAGTCCTTGAAAATAGCTTCGTAAAGCTGAAACGTTGGAATGAAGGAATAAATGATGAAATAGCAAAGACAAATAAATCTCCATTTTAGCTAAGAAAAATTCTTAAATTATCACATATAGGTATTTCTGGCTTAAGAATGAAGACTTTGATATATATATATATATATATATATATATATATATATATATATATATATATATATATATATATATATATATATATATATATATATATATAATATATTATTTATATATATATATATATATATATATATATATTATATATTATATTATATATATTATTATATATATATAATTATATATATTTAATATTTATTTAATTAATATATATATATATATATATATATATATATATATATATATATATAGTAGGTTTTAGATGTCGTATATCATTTATTTATCTATCGTATAAAATATTGAAGAATGGCTTCAACAAACTCATTTGTTCCATGGATTTCATTGATTCGATAGTTATTTGGATCTGCAAATTTTATCGAAGAAAACTTTCACATAAAATTAACACGATAGGTAACGTTAATAATAATATTACTGAATTAAAAATATCAATATCCAATAAGTTGAAAATAAACAATGTTAGATGCTGAGATGCTCAAAATAATATTTACCACATGCTTTTGCCTGAGTTTTTTATATGAGATAACAAAGATTCATATGGAAATCTCTGCTCAATACTCCAACGTATTTCTACATGAAATTTGCATATTATATTTTAAACAGTGTTGTTCGAACTATCAATTATTGTTGGCCGTTTCTCCGCATTGATTAATATTATTGCGAACTCGAATCATTCGAATCCATCATAGTATCATTGACATTTTCCTTATCGCTCATATCATGAAAAGGTGTTCTGGATTGCAGCTTTCAATTAGGTAATCGAGAAACCGATGAAAATCACAAACATTCATCTATAGTCAATAAACTCCATACTAGCGTTTCGCTAGCCAATATCGATTTTTCCGATATTTATGACCAAATTTCATTAACTACTCCAATAAAATAAATGCCGCTTACGTAAGAAAGGTGGAGTTGATATTCCGTAATAACCTCTCTATTTTTAGTGGACATCCAAGCTGGCCAAAACACGGGTCCAAGATGTTAGTCATATGTAATAATTGGAATCTCCCTGACAATACTGACAACCGTATAGTTCAGTCGATTGTTTCAAAAACTATTGTTTAAAACCGTTTCAGTTCGGTAAACGCGATAATCGGCCTAATTGAACTCGGAGCGGTTGAATTAGTTGATAGATTACCTGATCGAATCTTCGAGTGACTTAGTTTTTGGGCAGTTTCGTGAACGTCTCGATCGATTTCTCGTGGTTTGGAGTGATAAAATGAGCTATAGAACGCGCAGACGCACTCCTAGTCCGAAAACTGTGACTTTTGATCCATCACCGCCTACTACTTTGGAGAGGTCGCCGAAACGAAGATTCGGTAGCTTGGTCGAATGGGAACGTTATCTGAGTAAGTTTTGCAAGATAATTGATAGAATTTGAGAAATTTCAAACAGTACAAAAGTAATTGAAGACACAAATGATTTCTTATAATGCTCACCATAGAAGTTTCATGAACAGTTTTTTATTGTAAATTCTTGTGCGTTTTATAATAGATCTTGTTGAAGAAGCTGATTCTACTAGAAATATATTTGCTGGTTTTTGAATCGTGATCAGGGATTTCAACATTCAAGAAAGATGTTCATAATGGCAATGATAATATATATGAATAAAATAATATAATAATGAATGAAAATTTTTAAAATTTTTTTTTGAGACATGAATTAATGAGAGGTACACACTTTTCACAAGGATCCTAATAGACTTACAGATTTAAACGAAATAAAAAATTGCATGCAGCTACCGTGTTCATGAAAGTGAAGCATTTAGAATGCCCAATTTGAATAAGGAAACTTATGAAAAATACTTAATAGTAAATTTATAAAAATATAATCAGAGAAAGTACTTCTTTTAACTATTCAGTCGATGACATGTAAACTCAGAAAGTATTGTTTTAAAACTCGAAACTTATTTACCCAATTAACCTAAGTTGAAACACACTAAACTACGTTAAAACCATAAATGCCTTTTGCGAACCCGTACTCTCAAGAGAGGCTGGAAGTTTATTTTGAGGAAGTAACAATAACAGAACATTTATATGACTCGCGTCGATCACGCGGTCAGTTTTGTTTGCTTCATTGGAGTCTGCAAATTGAAGTAGAACATAGGAAGGTTTAGGATGCTTACGATTTTTTATTTAATTATCTATTTATCGATGATATTTGCGAATATATATATATATATATATATATATATATATATATATATATATATATATATATATATATATATATATATATATATATATATATATATATCTATATATATATATATATATATATATGTATATATATATATAATAATAATAATAATGATAATAATTTTATTGATCCATTCAGACATAGAAATATATGTATTAGACAAGTCAAGTTGTATATAGGACATACAAATTTGTATATAGTACACACACAAAACAAAAATAACACTGCACTCAAACCATCAAACAAATTGATTCACGTTATAGTCAGACATGAACTCCTCAATACTATAGTAGCCCCTGGAAGAAAGTATTGACTTCACTCTGCTCTTGAACCTACATTTATTAAGGTTTCTTATACTCTCTGGCAAATGGTTGAAGAATGTTATCTCCTGATATGTGGGAGATCGCTCGAATTTTGTTGTACTATGTCTCGGGATATACAAAAGATTACCATTCCTGGTAGGATAATCGTGGTAATGTGAATTCCTCACAAACTTCGGGTAATTCTCCTTGATGAGGATTAGACATTTTAATATGTACAAACATGGAAAAGTCAGAATCTTGTGAAAAATAAAACATGGCCTACACGATTCCTGCGAAGATAACCCGAACAAAGTTCGAATTATTCTCTTCTGTGCTGTGAAAATTCTTTCACTGTTTACAGAATTTCCCCCGAGAACTACATTGTAGGACATATGACTGTATACAAGACTGTAGTATACTGTCAACAAAGACTCAGTTGGCATTGAGAACTTCAGACGTGAAATTGCAAATCTTGATCTATTCAATTTTTTACTGAGGCTATCGATATGATCCGTAAAACGTAAGTTTTCATCTACATGTATACCCAAAAATTTTGTTGTACGAGTGGATACAATATTTTCTCCATTCATGTCGAATTGTATATATATAATAAGTTAGGAATGAAAAAACACAACTCTCACAACTCCAAAGGTTTTTAAATGTTTATTTTGTTAATAGCTACCGGTTTCGCGAAATTTCCTTCGCATCCTCAGGCACAGATGGCTGTAAGAGAAATATTCAAAAATGAAGAGCAATGTAAAAATACAACCTATCATGACTTACAATATATATATATATATATTTATATATATATATATATATAGTATATATATATATATATATATATATATATATATATATACATATATTATATATATATATATATATATATATTTAATATATATATATTAGTATATATATATATAATATATATATAATATATACTATATACATATATATATATATATATATATACATATATATTATAATATATATATATATATATATATATATATTATATTATATATATATATATATATATATATATATATATATATATATATGTGTAGTTCTATGTCAAATCAACACACTTTTAATCAAATTTTTACCTGGAATTTGGAGTACTCATTGTGGATGCTGGAACTTGGAAAAATACCAAAATTCAAATTTTTATCTCAGACCGTTTCCAAAATATGTCTGTGTAAACTTTCAAAATTTCGGCCAAAAACCGAAAAGTTACTTTTCTGAAATCTAGAAGCTGTCCTAGTTAAGCTTGGGAGCTGGAAGATATGTCATTTTGCAGCATTCTTTATGCTCTTTTCAGTGATATATAATATGCCATACGTTATAAGAAAAAGTTTTTGTCAAAATGCAAATTCATATTTTGACTCAACATTTTTCCAAAAAGTACATAATTAAAAATTTTCAATATTATTCTACAAATAGTCAGTACTGTTGTAAATCACCTCGCCAAATATGAAAGTAGGTTAGTAATGGCTTCATTGTTAAAAAAAAGTTTACTTGGCACTTGTTTTTCTTTGATAGGCCGTTTTGACCAAATTATAATACCTATCTACCTTTAAGAATTATATATGTCAAAAACAATTAGCATTTTATACCATTTAACACTGATGTCAATAGATAATTCAGAAATCAAAATACTTTCAAGAAACTACAAAATAAAATATTCAACATAAGATATGAAAAAGTGTCATGCCATTAATTTCTTTCAACAATGAAACTCATCATCATCCCAGATATTTTAATTTTGTCAGATGATTAACAGTAGGTTAATGATATTTACAGTTTTTCATATCTTATGTTGAATATTTTATTTTGTAGTTTGTTGTAAGTATTTTGATTTTTGAGTTATCTATTTATATTAGTGTTAATGGTATAAAATGCTAATTTTTTTTTGAAGTATATAATTCTCAAAGGTTGATTGATATTATAATTTGGTCAAAACGGCCTCTTGAAGAAAAACAAGTGCCAAGTAAACTTTTTTTAACAATGATGCCATCACCACCCCACTTTTATATTTCGCGAGGTGATTTATAACAGTACTAACTATTTGTGGAATAATTTTGAAAATTTTAAATTATGTACTTTTTGGAAAAATGTTTTTTCAAAAACTTCCATTTAAAGATAAGTAGGATATAAAAACGTCTCTTGCGTAGAAATCATGAGAGATAGGTATAGGAAACCCTGATATAGTGTTAAAGGGTATCTAATTCTGCGTCAAAATATGTCATCGTATACAGGATGTTCCATTTAACTTTAAGAAGTTATTCCATAAAAAATGTGCCCAAACTTTGATGCAATTTTTTTCACCACTCTGTACAATATTGAAATGAAACTTTTATGTGGAAGTTAACTTTAACCTTTCAGCTGAGCAGTGGATTCAGTAACGAGCAGCTCATTACATGTTACAGGGTGTGAACAATTGTTTAATTATGGTCTGTATTTTTTAATTTATCAAAATTACTCAGAAACGGTCAGTTTTAGGTATAGGGAATATAACAGTAACTTACCTTTATTTGGTCTATAGAATCTAAAAATATAAAAATATATAGGGTGTTCCATAAGAAAAAATATAACTTTGATATGTTCCTTTTTTTGCGTCACTCTGTATATGTCAAAATAATTTTGGAAAATGCTCCTCATGGACCTAGATATGACTGTCCTAAAAATTTTTTCCCCACTCTTTTCATTTCTCATAGAAACCGAGGCGAATGGGGTGGGCCAGCCTGTATATATATATATATATATATATATATATATTTTATTCAGATTTTATTTCGATAATAAATAGCGCAATTAATTTAAATAATGCCTTATTTCGTCTGTTTTTGTCTTACACTCGAAAATAACTTCTTGAATACTCTCCATAGAACCTGACTGTATAATTTTAGTCATCGCTACATTTTCATTGCAACTATTAAAACACTAATAGAAATTATAAAATAATCGGTCTCAATATCAACCGACCTTAGTTTCGGATTTATTTCACGTCATCAATGTCGTAAACTGTTTCGAATTCACAGAAAAGCGTAGAGAAACCATAAAAATTGAAATGAAGATATCAGAATGGGTTTCTCTACATTATATGATACCTACATTATATACTTCTGAAAAATCTGTAGCAGTCATTCATCAGGAACAGTAGTCGGTTGTTGTTCGATATCTGATATGCCAACAGTTTAAAATTCGCAGCTCCCTTCATAATTTGTTCGATTACCACAACTTATGTCGTATTTAACTTCAGCGATCAAATATATCTAATAATATATATTTACTTTATTAGTAGGTGAGTTAGTGTATGATTCAAAATAGATTCCACTGAAAGTGGTAGAGCATATTTTTATGAATTCCATATTTCGCAACAACAGAGTACCTACTTGAAAATGGTAGGCATTCTGAATAATGATAGAGTACTTAATGAAAAAGTAATTGCAATGAAAAAATATTTATATCATATCATATGTGGAGGAAACTTTTCAAAGTAAACATTGCGATCGATTATCATCATTCATTACCTGAAATACTCATAGATATTATCGCCTCTATGTAGATCATACTCATATATTTTCAAGGGCAGGAGAAAATTACATCACGATTCAAGCTATAATCAAGATGAACCCAATTACATATATTGAAATTTTTTTCTTCGATCTAAAATCACCCGTTAAGCGGTTTTTTTTTAAAACTGGGTATAACGATCCCGCTTACTGCGAACTTCTGGATAAATTGACCCTATTTTCTTTTATAAGGAACTTTCCTCTTGCTGTCGAAAGCGATTTTCTAGATTTAAAATCATAAGAGGTTGGTTACCATGCCGCATATGGGTAACTTATGAAGGTACTTGTTTCTTCTGTGGAGTTGGAGCAACCACAATTTTAAGTCGTATTTTCCCTAAAAATAAAATACTATTTCAGGGTACCGTAAAACAGTCAGGTACAGGAGTTGTTTTTTGATCCGTTTTAGACCTTCTAAGACAAAAAAAGCTTTTTCCGGAATTAGTATATATATATACTACTACACACTAACAAACCCAGACTACGGGCTAAGCGGTATAACCTACAAGTGCATACCAGTAACTATACAATAATTAATTATACTTCAGCTTATATATATATATAATAATAAACACTACCACCACTCCCAACCCACGTGCCGCGCACACCACACAGCCCCCACACGTACACCACCAAAAACACCCACCACCATCCAGAAAACAAGCCACCCGCAACTCACCCATCCACAAGACACCGCCAAACACTATAACTCATCCCAAGACACGGCCAACACAAGCCACGCCAATCCATCGGGCGAGCACCCGACTCCACGCCAACACAGGCCGCACTACATAAAATCAAAACCACAAACACCAGGCCACAACGAAAACATCACCCAGATAACAAACGACACGATGCCAGAACCTACATACAACGACCACACCTCCATCCGCACTCGCACGAGCACACAAAAGTCAACGAAGCACCCACAACAAATCCGCCAGCCCCACCGCAGCCGACACACACCCCACAAGCGCCACCAGTATAACCAACCACCATCCCCATCCGAGCGTGGATCGAGCTGAGTGCCACGACGCGAGTGGCCGGCAACGAGCGCGGGGCGAGCGGTCGGGGTATAGTATACTATTATATATATTATATAGTATATATAATATATATATATATATATATATATATAAAAAATATGTATTTATATATATATATATATAATATATATATTATATTAACTATATATATATATATATATATATATTATATATATATAATATACAGGCTGTCCCGCCGGGAAAGAACGCGATCTTGTATATGGAAAACTACACATAGGAAACTTTTGGGAAATTTGATAGTATACTAATGTTGATAGGGGCAACTCGACTAAATTTTCTCGACTATTTTTCTAGAATGCGTGGCACTTCCGGTTTAATTACGGGAAGTATAGATACCAGCACTTGCCGATTATTTCTAAATTACGATAACCCCTATATATTAATACATTTTTAGATTCTACGCAAGATTCTAGGCAGATTTTATGTATTATGGCATATACCTAAGTCTAAGCGTTTTTGACATATTTAGGTTTTTATGTCAAAAATGACGATTGCAAGCCCTAATATTATTATCAATTGTTCCTATAAGAACTCCCGTATTACTTACTTTGGGGTGGATTCCTTATTGAAAAAGATTTGCTTCAATAGATTTTGTATAGTATTTGGATAACTTATCATACAGGGTGTTCGAAAAAAAAGATCTAAAATGAGATTGAGAAAACTGACAAAAATCAATTTTTTCAAATGGAAACCCTCCATTTTTCTTATTTTGTAGTATTTAGCATTTAAAAAGAAGGCAACTTTGTATAAAGTTATCTATACCTAAAATTTGAAGTTTTCGAAATATTGCCTATTTAATATTTTTATATGGCGATTTTGCATTTAATCGTTAAACAATTAGATCTAGGATAGCCACGATCGTATTTGACATTTCAAATCATCGTAATGGCACCTTGGTTAAATTATACAAACGAAGATTATTTAAACTTATTTATTATTTATGGACAATGTGATAAATTATTTCAAGAACATGTGATACATGTGCGACCCGATATCCTCATAAACAAAAACCATCACCAAATACTGTTAAACCAATAAGAAAACTTCAAGAATTTTGGATCCGTAATGGCATAAGTGTACAAAAAGAAACCAGTTGTTAACAATGAAAATATTGAAAAAGCAATTTTGGGATATTTTGCATAGCATATCCAACAAAATCTTCAAGGCAGATAGCATTAGAATCAGGCTTATCTAAATCGTCAGTTCTAAGAATTTTACGGAAACACAAATATCATCCCTATGCTATCCATATTTTCATTAGTGCAGCATTTAAATGAAAATGATTTAGATAAGCCTTAAAAGTTGAAATAATTTTCGTTTGTATAATTTAACCAAGGTGCCATTACGATGATTTGAAATGTGAAATACGATCGTGGCTATACTAGATCTGATTGTTTAACGATTAAATGCAGAATCGCCATATAAAAATATTAAATTGGCAATATTTCGAAAACTTCAAATTTCAGGTATAGATAACTTTATACAAAGTTGCCTTCTTTTTAAATGCTAAATACTACAAAATAAGAAAAATGGGGGGTTTCCATTTGAAAAAATTGATTTTTGTCAGTTTCCTCAATCTCACTTTAGATCTTTTTTTTCGAACACCCTGTATGATTAGTTATCCAAATACTATACAAAATCTATTAAAGCAAGTCTTTTTCAACAAGGAATCCATCCCAAAGTAAGTAATACGGGAATCCTTATAGGAACAATTGATAATTATATTAGGGCTTGCAATCGTCATTTTTGACATAAAAACCTAAATATGTCAAAAACGCTTAGACTTAGGTATATGCCATAATACATAAAATCTGCCTAGAATCTTGCGTAGAATCTAAAAATGTATTAATATATAGGGTATCTAATTTAAAATAAGCAAGTTGGTATCTACTTCCGGTATAACCGGAAGTGCCACCATCTAGAAAATAGTCGAGAAATTTAGTCGAGTTGCCCCTATCAACATTAGTATACTGTCAAATTTTCAAAAGTTTCCTATGTGTAGTTTTCCATATGCAGATCGCGTTCTTTCCCGGTGGGACACCTGTATAATATATATATATATATATATAGTATATATATATATATATATATATATATATGTATATGACATAATACATATACTATATACATATATATATACATATACTATATATATATATATATATATATATATATATATATAATATATATATATAGTATATATATAATTATTTATTCGAATTGTTGTTGCCTGTGAACTATTTCTAATCTCTTGATAATTATTAGCAATAACAGGCTTGTTGAGTTTCAAAAAACTCGATTTCATTAGAAAGTTGACGTTTCGCCACGACATTCGTGGCTTTATCAAATCTTTTGAAAAATTGAAATTTCTTTGACATTTATTGATTTGAAAAAATTTGAATAGAAGAAGACTACTATGTTTCACTAAAATTTTTCGGCTGTGGCCGTTCTTTGTTATTTGTTACGTGCTATTCAGTCCAATATTAACATTCAAATCTGTTATTATTAGATGGTAAGGGAAACCACAGAAACCTTTACCCACGTAACGTTCGAAATAGGTTCAAATTATTTTGATTTAGAAAAGTCAAAGAATAGGGTACTATTTATCTTATTTTCGAAAATTTCTCATTGCGGCTGTGGCCGTCTTCAGTTATTTATTACGTGGTAATTAGACCAATATCAACAGACAGGTCTGTTGATATTAGATGGGAAGGAAACCACAGAAACCTTCACCCACCTAATGTACAAAGTAGGTTTAAAATATTTGATTGTTGTCTTTAAAAAGACATTACTTGTAATTTTGGAGATGTTCTAAACTATACTTTCTTTTTAGAAAAATTGAAAATTCTAGATGTTTAGATTTTATCTACGAAGATGAGTTGTTATGGTTAGAGTTTGTTTGTTGAATTATTTTGTTTTGATCTATGTTTCCTAGAAAAATTAAAGAATTAAATCTGGGTATATTGAACTCAAATTTTTGATATCTGTTCTATCATTTACGACTTTATTTAAATTTTTTTGAATATGTAACATTTCTAAAATTTCTCTGCGTTTTTGATCTTTTTCTATTTCTAAAAGTTTTCTGCTATTAAAAAAAAAAAGTTTCTGTGGTTTCCCTTACCATCTAATAATAACAGATTTGAATGTTAATATTGGACTGAATAGCACGTAATAAATAACAAAGAACGGCCACAGCCGAAAATTTTCAGTGAAACATAGTAGTCTTTTTCTATTCAAATTTTTTCAAATCAATAAATGTCAAAGAAATTTCAATTTTTCAAAAGTTTTGATAATGCCAAGAATGTCGTGGCGAAACGTAACCTTTCTTATAAAATCGAGTTTTTTGAGATTCAACAAGCCTGTTATTGCCAATAATTATCAAGAGATTATATATATATATATATATATATATATATATATATATATATATATATATACTATATTATATATATATATATATATATATATACCAAGCTAGTTAGCTCGAGTATGTTAGGTACGCTGGCTAGTATTTGGCGAGGTCTTGGGTTCAAACCCCGGAGGCGACTGGAGTAGAAGGTCGCCACCCAGAGCC
>JARQZK010003656.1:0-7500 GCA_030704885.1 Cynegetis impunctata
CATAAACATTCAGCTTTTAAATTCAATGATCCACAGAGCGTTTTCAATTCCATTATCCGTAACAAAATTCAGCAAAAGAAATTTCGACTATAAAAATAATTGCGTCAAATAATGGTTTTCATACAAGTTTGATAGATAAAATGCAAAACAAGAAATGTAGTCAACTAGCGAACAACAGCATATAACCACAAATAAAAGAAGAAATATCAGAAAAAATCTAATCTTTAACATATTATGGTCCTCTAAAAGAGAAGCTAATGTAATAACTAAATGTAATATTAAAATTGCTTTCAAACCTAAGACAAAACTCTCAGGATTTTTATTCAATGCCAAAGATATCACTTCAAAAATTGAAAGTTCAGGAGTTTATAAGTTGATTTGTCCTGTATGTAAAGGAGTATATATAGGTCAGACTGTCGATCGTTCAAGACAAGAATTTAAAGAACACCAACAATCTTTCTTGAAAAATAAAACGGATTCAACGTTTTCAAATCATTGCCGTGAAAACCACCACCCATTTCCACAAATAGATAATTTTCAAATCATGCACAAATTACCGAAAGGAACCAAACTTACTTACTTAGAATCATTAGAAATTTTTAAACTCAATAATAATGCAAAAGATATCTTGCTGAACGACCAGATTGACTTGATATATTCTCCTATATTTAGTGTATTCAAACAATAATGACTTTTCTAAGAACATTGTATTGTACCAATTTGGGAATTTCACTCGATTAGCCCTTCTTAAAATATGTTCCTCTTGTATATTTAGGTACCTGCAATAATCCTTTCCCACCCGTAAGCGCAAATCTATAATTATTCTGGACTCAGTTCTTAACTCAATCTGCCCGATGATGGTCTAGTGACCGAAATTGCAATCGCAGTTTTATATTTTTAAAATATTTTGTGATAATAAACTTAGTAAATCCAAATTTAGTTTTGTTCATCATGTTAAATTATCACGTAGTAACGACGGATTCCATCAACTAGATACACTTGTATTTACATGTACATAAGGATAGATGAGACAGGATAAATTATGGAAGGGAGGAGGTGATATGGGGTTCAAAGGATAAAATACTGGCCCAGCGTTCACTTTTGTAAGTTTGCAAATAGTCATCTACTTTCGCCATGAAGAAACCTGTGAGCTTTTCTTAGAGGTTTCTTCGTGGCAGACCTGTGGACTCCGGGGTTTAATCCCCTGACCTTCCGAATACTGGAAAACAAAATATTTATATATAAATCTATATAAACGTTCTCATAGTATGTAATCTCATAGTATTAGATGTCCTTTTTGGTCTATTTCAAGTTCTGATAATAATAAATACTTTTCAAGAAGTCAGTTATTTATTATAATTTGTGAAATTTACTTCAGTTATTTTTAGTAATCCCCAATTTTCAAAATATTCAATATACATCATAAAAGTATAATGTGAATATTATTCTCAAGTGATCAGCACTAATCTAGAGAAAATTTTTAATTAACTGCTCAGAATGCTTGTCCTGTCATTCTGGTAATGAATAAGCCTAGAGCATCTCGCGATCTAAAAAGGACGTAAGTGGTAAATCTCGAAAATGTATTGTCATGTTTTTAAATACGTTTTCGATACTATACTGTCAGGGTAAATATCAATGCATATAACATACCACATAATATATCTAAATTTTTTATTTATATATTTTTCTGCTATAATCTGTAGGTACAAACTATAAATAATATACCTATTATCAAATCTATTTATCTTTCTTACGTCATATCATTGAAAATTTCTCATTGTTAACGAAACTGTCGAAGAACCTGCTTCATTAAAGAGAATAAAAATAACGTGACCTTTTTTCATTATATCCATAAACCTACCGAAGCAGCAATTTAGCTTTTCATTGACGTCTTCTTATATAACTCAGCATTGTTAAAAGACGTATTACTTGTTTTGAAAGGGTCCATACCAAATTGCATGTCTCTAATAGTATACCGTGTGAAGGTTGCAATGGAACCTGGTGTGAGAGTACTTTAGATAATCATCTAGTTCAATAAAAATATTGAATTAGAAAAAATTTCTTTTTTAAATATTATTCTGAGTACCCAATTCTCACTACATTCCTATAAATAGATAGTATCGCGATTAAAATTTATTATTTTTTATATTTATATATGTATATTAGAACTGTTCTTGTCTGTGCCGTATTTTTACATATTTATTCATTTTTAGCAATAGCAGGATATTATATTATAAAAATCGGATTTTATTGGTGAGTTGACGTTTCATCATAGAATTCGTGAAATTTTCAGAACTTCCGAGTACTGCAAGAATTCAATTTATACTTAATTAATTTTATTACAATTTGATCTCAGCCTTCACTTAAATCCGGTGGTCCAAACAAACACGATTATCGCATGATAACCTAAGAAGCGGACAATATTAAAGTTTAAATTAATATCACCGGAGTTAAGTGAAGATTTCCTAGAAGGTACATAGTTAAAATCGAATAGTAATAATATTAATTAAGTAGAAGTTGAATTCTTTCAGTACTCAGGTTGGATTATGCCACTGCGATACTTCATAATCAAAGTATTGTTTCAATTTCATTGATAAAGGGGACAAAGATTTCCGAATTCATTGGGATCCTTGATTATACGAATAGATAGTAGATTACATGTGAAAATTATTATCAATTCTTCAGGTCAAAATTATACTTAATCTTCAATAGATAACCAATTCTTCAATATATAAAAATATTTCTATACTTGAATGAAGAAATATTACATAATATTTAATTCACATATTAAATTTATCGTTGCCTCCGTTACGATTACATTAGGCTTTAATTTTTAGGCCTAGCTTTCCATTTGCTTAGTTTCTGGAGTGTAAAGTTCGAATTACCTACTTGAGGATAACATGAACCTAATACATTCATCTATGGAAATAGTGTGTGGAGACACTTTCTATACTTTTAATTTATTAGGTTTGAATAATTTCTTCGGCAGATAAATTCCACACGTATAACATTCAATGAAAGCTTAAGTGATTTCATAGCGGTGCGTTCGAATGGGCAGTAATCCCCAGACACATTTTGTGAGATTAGAGAAGTAACTCGGTTTTAAAAGTGAACACAAGAAACCAGCCTAGTCTGCATCGGCAGGATTATTTGTAGAAAGCCGGCATTTGGGCTTAGAAACTCATTTCGGAGAAAAACTGATCACATTATTGTGCCCCGTTCATATTCGACCCTAGTGTTAATCACAGAATTTATTTGTCATGGTCGCGTGATTGTTTACCCACATTTCGAATACGTGCCTGGAAGGCGAAAAGATGTATTAAGAGAGGTATCAACTTCTATTCATCAAACAAAAATTTATTTGATATTTCATTTATTTCAACCAATATAAGAATCAGAATTATCTTGAATTATTGAAGTTATTTTTATTCAAAATTATTACATTGTTTATTGACCATGTCTTTAAGTATAGAAACGTGCGGTATGTTCAGTCATAGAGCTTATTCACGAGTGAATTAACCTTGTTACCAAGAGGTTCCCAAACTTTGCGGCACAGCTCCCCGGAGCGCCGTGGTAACTTCAAACAGCTTTTTCGGAGGTGCCTCATAATTAATTGAACAAAGACATGAAGACTAGCTAAACAAAAAACAAAGTGACTTCAAATATAAATGTCTGGAGTGTTTTTTTTTTACTTGATCCTGTATAAAATTAACTACAGAGCGTTGAATATTCTGGCGAGTCAACAACGCGATAGATCTGGAATATTCTGGAAGATCTTTCGGAAAGCATATAAACAAGTGTTGCAGATTCGGATAGTCAAGCGAAAACAAAACCATTTCCTATATTAGTGATACTGTTTGTTCTTTACAAGGAAAATTTTTCATCTCTTTAAAATATTCTTTTAATTCTAAATTTTCATCTCTTGGTTTATCTATCTTTTTCTGTTTTTCTTCTGAATCTATTCTCATAAATATTTCATTTTCTCTTTCAACTTTATCCCCCTCATTCATATCTACACATTCATCTAACTTTTCATAGCGCGCTCTCGTGAGTATATCCAAAGGTTTTAAATCACTATGTTAGTGTGCCTTGGAATCATATACACCACTGTTGTAGAGTAGATATCTTCATATCAGGAGGTACGTGTTTAGCGACGAATTTCTGCATTTTCAGTCTAAGCGGTGAATTGTTGTTTCCCAATATCTTTGGTGGGATGGCGCTCTGGATTGTTATCTGTCCAGTGTTACTGACCACTATTTGTATTGGGAAACAATTAGAAATTTGTTAATTCACTCCGGGTCAAATAAGCTGCACTGATGAGATCTAATAAGATCGAAACAGCTGTATGCAGATTTTGAGTCGGGGTGACTTGACAGTTTCT
Organism: Cynegetis impunctata; assembly: GCA_030704885.1. Lineage (NCBI taxonomy): Eukaryota > Metazoa > Arthropoda > Insecta > Coleoptera > Coccinellidae > Cynegetis > Cynegetis impunctata. The sequence continues at coordinate 4,382 of JARQZK010003656.1, forward strand.
ATAATTCACCGTTCGATTGTGAATGCAGATTTTGCGTTGCTGAATACGTATAACCAGCTTCCTTGGACAGTTGTTTGATAATTTTTTAAAATTATTAAAGAATTTTCCTTGTTCACTTTATGATATATATATATATATATATATATATATATATATATATATATATATATATATTATATATATATATATATATATATATATATATATATATGTATATAAGTATTTTAATTTGATTTGATCGACTTTTTAAGACTTATCTCAGGAAATGTTCTCTTTACTAAATTTTATAATTGAATATTGTTAATAAGCTTTCACTTTATGAATTAATAACTTCAATAAATTCAACTCATTAAATTTTATAATAATTTGTTATCAACACTACTTAAATTTTCATCATAACAAGTAAATCCAAATAAGAACTCTCATTTATAACTTAATTAAATTTTTAACAAATTTTAAGGTTATGCTACATTTTCATATTTTTATATTTATCCCCCTTTAATTTCTATATTTGCAAATATTTTAATCGTCAAATTGGCCAATATAAACTTTTAAAAACTCACGATTGCTGATTTCTCTCTTGGTTGTTCTCTCTTTCTATATGTCCAATAAATTCTTCTTCTTCTTTATTCTGCCTTCTATTCTCGTTCTGTGACTCTCTGATATTCCTTATTAACCTCACTTAATTTTTAATATTTCGCAAAGCAAAATTCGCATTCACAATCCAACGGTGAATTATAAATAACGTCAAGTCACCCTGTCTCAAAATCTGCATACAGCTGTTTCGATCTTATTAGATCACATCAGTGCAGCTTATTTGGCCCGGAGTGAATTAACAAATTTCTATTTGTTCTTCAATACAAATCGTGGTCGGAAACACTATCTGGATATCAACCCAGAGCGCCCTTTACCAAAGATATTGGAAACCAGGCATTCTGCATTTTCAATCTAAACGGCGAATTGTTGGTTTCAAATATCTTTGGTGTTCTGGGTTGTTTGATGATTTTTAATTTATTGAAGAATTTTTCTTGTTCATTTTATGTAATGTATGAAATTGACTATGATCAACAATTACGTTTTTCATGATTTGAATATAGTTTGTTGTTGATAAATAGTATAGGGATTTTTTGATCTTCCTTCAATCAGTAACTGCGAAGAAACGAATATGGTCGTGAATATAATGCCGGGTATTTAGAGCTTTTTTTACCTCGACAGATGTCGATGGTGAAGGGAGACTTCGATGCATATTGCACCTATATAAAAATTTTGACAGCGGAGTGTAGGCTTCCAATTGAATTGAAGCGCTATTTAGAAGTTAATAACCTGAGCATGGTTGAATTTTTCTTCAGAAAATTTGAAGAACTAAACCAACAGAAAAATGAATTTCTTATTATTACATAAATATCAAACAATGCTTTGCTAATAGTCGAATATCCCAGAGCCGCCAGATGTCTCTTTTTTTCTCAGTAATAAAATTTGTAGGATGAAGTAGTGCTCGTATGTTCTTTCAATGTATGGATACCCGCTATCTTGTGCCGACGGCCAATTTCCAGGTATCAGGTGCTAAAGATGGAAAAAAACTCGACCTACTTACCTTATTTTTATATATGATACTCAGGGAACCATTTAAATACCTTATGCAAGCTGTCAGATCGATCGTATGGACAAAACATCCCGCCAGACACACATTAAGTGTGAGTATGACAGTATGAGCGAAATGTCATGATTCGCCCATTTGAAAATAATAGTACATTATGTTACTAGGAGTAGAAGGCTATCATTATTGTTGAGCCCAGATTCTTGCACTGCCGAGGCGTTAACCGAGGCTATGCAAACTGGGCGAAACATATAAAGAGTTTTCTGCTCCGAGTGACATATACTATTTTTTCTTCAAGCGTAAATTGAATATTATGCCCATAGTGTCGAACTTTTAAATTTTCTTGACAAATACTGACAAACATCAAATTAAATAAAAATTAAATGACAGTTCATACCTACTTGGATACAACGCCCATAGACGTTGCTATCATTTCTCATTATTTTATTACTAGTACAATAATGAGCGTTCATTATTTTACTAGTAAAAGAATAGGTTATTTCTACGATCTGTGTTGTCGAAAGTAATATGGATATTATTATACGCTTGAAGAAAAAAATAATAATATCGAAAGTACGTATACTCAAACATAGAGCATGCTTGACTAGACAGTAAATATAGAAGGGACACACTTAATGTGTGCCTGGCATGATGTTTGGCCCATATGATCGGTTTGGCAGCTTGCATTGAAATGGTTCTCTGAGTATCCTATATAAAAATCAAGTGTGAGAAAATAAGGTAAGTAGGTCGAGTTTTTTTCCATCTTTAGCACCTGATACCTGGAAATTGGCCGTCGGCACAAGGTAGCGAGTATCCGTACATTGAAAGTACATACGAGCACTACTTCATGCTACAAATTTTATTACTGAGTAAATAAGGGACGTCTGGCGGCTCTGGGATCTTGCTCTATAACAAGGTGGCTCACAGAATTGCGAAGTGTAAAACGCATCAGGTACTAGCGCAGAAGCACTCATTCACTAGCTGCTGTAGATATGGGGAACATCATGGTTGGCGATTCTGTTGGGAAGCTGCTATTAAAGGTGTCTTTGAAAAACAGTACAATTAGTCAAGAATACAATACATGACAGAGGATAACAACAATCAATTAATTGAAAAAATTAAAGGAGTGGATTTTGGATGGCTGCTAGATGACGCTACTGATAATAATAGGGATTCTTATTTGCTATATACAATTCGAGGATGGCAATAATATAAAACGATTCTGTTTTGTAATAATATCACATCAAATTCTTGATAAATTCTTGTCTGAAAATAATTTGGCGTATGTGCTAAGGTATCTGTACTGAAGCAGCTCGTTCTATGTATGGAGGATTACAGATTACAGGCACTTATTCGAAGCAATTCACCGAATAGTTTGTGGAGCCATTGCATTTTGCATTAGTTATAGATAAGCGCTTGCGTCAAAGTTCCGCACTGAATCACGTGGTAATATTTTATCACTTACCTTTGGATTGATACCAGAGCTTTGAATTTTGCTTGAAAATGATGAAGATTTTACTGA